>BQNB010123943.1:0-20015 GCA_026074375.1 Tanacetum coccineum
ACAAGAGGTTGTCAGTTCCTAGGGTGTAGGTTGATTTCATGGAAATGCAAGAAGTAGACTATGGTTGCTAATTCCACAACTAAATCTGAGTGTATAGATGCTTCCAATTGCTGTGGACAAGTGCTTTGGATCCAAAATTAATTACTGGATTATGGATATAACTTTATGCAGACTAAGATTCATATTGATAATGAGAGTACTATCTGCATAGTAAAGAATCATGTTTTTCACTCAAAGACAAAGCACACTGAGATTAGGCATCACTTTATCATAGATTCTAATGAGAAGAAGCTTATTTAGATGATAAAGATTCACACATATCAAAATGTTACAGATTTACTCATAAAACCATTTGATGTTAGCAGATTTCAATATTTGATTGCAAGTATTGGAATGCTTAACCTCTGAAGTATTGATTGAGGGGAGGTTAATTATGTTCATATGCAGCAGATTCTACAACAAATGATGATTTAAATGGGATGAAAAAGCTGCTAACAATGAAAATCAAGTTTCTATTAGTAAGTATAATTAGTGATGCTAGTTATATTTAATACTGCTATATTAATACTGTTAGTTATACTTACTACTGTTTGTTATAATTAATACTGTGAGAATTGAGAGAATAAGTAAGCTAAAAACAGAAAGAGAGATGTGTAAACTAAAAATAGAAAGAGTAACTTTGTGAGCTAAAAGAAATAAGAGAAATTGGTGAGCATAAAAATAGAAAGAGAGATATGTGACATGAAAACGGACAGAGTGATTCAGTGTGAAAAAGGATTGAGAGATATAGTGAGAATAAAACAGAAAGAGAGCTGTGTAATATAAAAACAGATAGAGTGAATTGGTGAGAAAAAGAATTGAGAGATATAGTTAGAATTAAAACAGAAAGAGAGCTTGTAAGAATCAAAATTGATGATGGAAATGCTTTTTGGAATGAAATTGGAGTTAATGCCGGCCACTCAAAGTTAATGCTGCTAGGCATACACTTACTACTGCCAGTGTTAGTTAATGCTGTTAGACATAAACTTACTACTGCTGGTTAAGTTAATGCTTCCAAGTATAACTTACTACTGCTGGGCTACTACTGGTTCAGTTAATACTGTTAGACTTAACTTAGTACTGCTATTTCAAGTTAATGCTGTTGAGGGTGATTTCATAAATACTTCGATTGAGGGTTTCATTCAATCACTTAATCGATTTCAATATTTGTTATAACCGCTTAACTTACTGCTGGGTTACTACTGCTGTTGAAAGTTAATGCTGTTAGGCATAAACTTACAACTGGGTGAACGTTAATGCTGTGAGGGTATTTTCATAAATACTTCAATTAAGGGTTTCAATCACTCATTCAATCAATTTTAATCTTTCTATATACTCTCTAATCTTAAACCTAATTCCAATTTCATCATTCTTCATCAAAACCCAACACAATGTCGGATCTAAAGTTTGCTGATACTCATAATTTAGTTGCATTTTTAGAGGAACCCACTGAAAGTGAAGGGTTTGAGGAGATAGTTGATTTTCTAAATGCAAACCTGATATTCGTCAAACGCGTGTCGTAATAATATATAGTATATCCCGTCAGATAAAACAATTACTTTAGGAAAAATAATAGTCTATCTTCCGAGTGTCGTTTCTACGGCGAGAGATGAATTGAAATTCATGAGAATGTTTCGTTTGATGCTTGAATGAAAAATATTTTTGTTTTGGTTTTAAACTAATTTTAAACTAAAAACTACACCAATATTAATTCTAAGATTTAAAACTACAAGATTATACTAAAATTGATCTAAAAGATATAAATGACAAAAAATGTTTGCTACAGTGACATGAAATGTTTCTTAAGTGCGGGCTTAGGTTTAACTAATTAATATCCTTAGAAAACAAGTTTCAAGAAATTAAATGACAAGTAAAGTAAAATGCTTTATAAAATAAATGACAAGTATTTAAATTGCATTAAAAGTAAATGACGGTATGTAAATTGACTATTAATTTTTTAAACCTTTTTAAAACCGCACTTAAATTCCAAATCACTAATCACTTAACAAGCACTAATAAAACTACTCACTACGCATATTAATAAAGCTACCATAATCAAACAAAGCAAAACATTTTTAAACTAAATATTAAGCTGTACAACTAACTATAGAGAATTGGAAAAAGAAAGAAAAACGATGAAGAAGATGGAGGCCGAATATAAACCACCCGATCTTATAAAACAAAAAATCTTTAATTAAACACTAAAGATAAAACTTTATTAGTTTATATAAAATACTTTGTTAATAAAGCTACAAACTTTATTAAATTAATTGCCTTTAAAAACTAAAAAGCTTTAAACTTTAATAATAAATAAACTTATAAGACCCATAAGCTCCTCGCCTAAGTGTATGGATCGATTTCATCAACATTAAAACAACCAAGTTATGATAAACAAGATATATTAATAAGCTACTAATTTATTCTAAAGGCAATATGCTAATAATTAAAACTCTTTAGATCTAAAACCCACCCGAGAAACTAAGGTGTGCAATCAATTTGAACATGGATCGGGTATATTTAAGGATTTAGATCTAAGAAAAATAAGCTAGAATTAAAAAAGCAACAAACTTTATGCTAGAAAATAATCTAAAAATATAAGATCTATTATTTTTAGATCTAATCCACCCAAAACTAAGGCGTCCAATCAAGTGAACATGAATCGGGTATGATTAAGGAATAGATCTAAGAAAATAAGCCAAAAAGTAAACAACTTTAAGCTAAATAAAATGAAAATAAGCTATTTGAAAAATTTTAAGCTAAGATTAAGCTTACCAAAATCTAGGAAACACAAAGCTTAATAAATAAGCCGAGGATTAAGCACTCACGGTTTCCTTTATGATCTTGATATAAGCTTAATCAAATAATAAGCACTTTTGGAGAAAGAAAAAAAAAGAAAAGATGTAAAAGGATGAAAGAAGCAAAAGTAATTTAGAGATTTAAGCTTAGATTTCGATATATTAAGCTAAAGGATAACTTATTTGAAATAGAAAATAAGCTATAAAAATAATAAGCTAAAAAGAGCTTATTGAATAAGCTAAAGAAAAGAAAGAGAGAAAAATAAGCAAAGACAATAAGCTATTAACCAACCTCAAACATCTTCATTAATAAGCTCAAAATGATTATTACAATAAGCTAATAAGCTTTAAAAAGCTTTTACAAAAATACTAATAAGCTAAACTAAATAAGCTAAAATCTACACTACTTTTTTGAGAGTAAACTAGAAAAAATTAAAATCCTCCACACTCTTTTCTATCTGATGTTGTGTGATGTATATATAGCCCAAGTGGGTGTTGGGGGCATTTTTGTCTTTCCAGGCCATCAAGAACTGTTATAGTGCAAATATGGGGGGTAATTTCGTCATTCCAGCCCACGCCGCATTATTATACAGCGTACCTCGTACGCCAGCTGGATCCACCAATAAGAGCATGCCGCGTAGCCTTCTAGAAACCTCGTACCTGCAATCCTATGAACAGTACCTCGTACTCCAATCATTAGAATGCCACGTGTCACCACCTGAGTGGTGCCACGTGGTGTAATCACGGGTTCCCGGCAGACCGTCACCGGAACGACCACCAGACCCACCGGTCAATTAGCAGCGGGTCATTCAAATGGGTGGCTGCGGACGGTCAACAGTGGGCGGTCAACGTATGGTCAATCACCGCGGACCACCAGGTCATCTACCGCGGACTCGAGTAACCCACGAGTCATATGGTGGTCAAACCGTTGGTCAAACATGTGGTGGCAAACGGGGTCTTGGGCCGGGTCACAGGTCGGGTCTTGGGCCGGGTCCGGGGTCGACACGTGGGCATCCTATTGATATTAAACCTACCATCAATGCCTTACCCGGGGTATCGAAATCAAGGACTTGAGGTAGTAAGCCATGCCTCTAAACCGTTGGCTAGTAGAGCATGGTTCTAATTATATTATGCCATTTTTATTATATAACCCTTAATTAATATGGACCAAGTTTATTATTACTAAAGGTTCAAACAGGGATGAAAAAGGGTCAAAATAAAAAGGGTTCACATACAAAAGGCCGGGTACCGTTAGACTCGTAATTTTGTGCTCTTTCCAATGGTGTGATCGAGGAATATTAACGACTTTGTTTGAACCTCGATAATCGTAAAAACGTCTTGTCGAAAGTCACCCAAAAATTACCGTTTTTGCTTTGTTTTCAATCTTTTGTACCTGTAAGACATAAAAACACAATACAAACATATTTGCAACATATTTATCCATATTTTAGTGTTTTAGTCCGTTTATTGTATTTTTTTGTTGGTACAAATTGATGTGTGTTTTTCGCAAATATCAAAATTCTCCATACTAAACCATTGATGGTCCCACATGCCAATGTAAATAAAACACGCTCGAAAATAAATCAATTAATCCTTTTAAAATTATGGACCACCTCACTATCAAAACAAGAACATAAAAAGGTCTATTAAGAAGGTTCAAAAAATTATTTATTTTGATAAGCGAACCCGTTTTAACACTTAATCATAATAGGATAGAAACTAAGATTATAACAATGAAAATATAATTATTTAAAAGGCTTTTTAAGAACGGGATGTTGCCTAGTTCGTCAACCTTGATTTTCACAATCCCAAACTAACTTAAATAAACGAAATCTTCAGGTTGAATATAAGATTAGATGCTAACACTACTCATAAATGCTAATTGTGTAAGTATAAACTTTAACTTTTCGCTCCCATTATTCCTAAATCCTCTAAGTATTTTATTATTATTTTTATTGATGACAAATAAATTATGTCCTTATTATTATAAAGTAAACCCGGTTTAGACCACAATTAGTTTGAAATCCTTTCCTAAAGAGACGATATGGTGAGAATAAGGTCCACATTAAGGTTCTAATTTTGCATGATTTAGGGGTTATCCTTTTTATTTCATCCGCAACAACTCAACTACGAGTCCAGAGACGGAGGCTTTATTTAGATAACCCCGGAGTCGAAATTTGGCTTTATACTTATTATTATTGCAACATTATTAAACCTTGGTCCTTTAGAAGGCTGCAACATCGGTTGTGAGCCGGCAAGATGCAGCAAACATATTTCGACCTTGGTAATTTTCTCGACCTTTTAGATGGCTGCAATGCAACATCGGTGGTGAGCGGCAAGATGCAGCAAACTTTTATCAGTTCGGATTTATTTAAAAACTTGTGCCTTATTTTGAAGGCAGACATCGGTTTGTGAGCCGGGGCAAGATGAGCAAAATTTTGATCAGCGCACAGTTTTTATTATTATTCTTTCCGCCACTCCTTTTAAACGACTGTCACATCGGTATGCGAGATGATACATGATCAGAAGTTTTTTTCCTTATTCTGGCTTCGGTTTATTACATAACTTATTATTATTAGCAAATTTCAAGTCCTGTGGTCTTTTAACAACTGCCACATCGGTATGCTAGCCGACCATGGTCCAGGAGTCTATTTCCCCACAACACTGACAAAACCTCAATGTGTACTTACTTTCATCAGGAGGTATCTCTACGATAGTTGATTTAAAACTAGATGCACAAAAAACCAAAGCAACTTTATTTTATTCAATAATTAGATAGGTTAATTAAGCTGGTCGGGAGCAAAAAGGCCACAATTAACCTTCTGAGCTTAATGATATCAAAATAATCCACGCTTTGCATACAAAACTATATTTAACTCGATCATATTTCGTTCTTTGCAAAATTTTAACGTTAAGCAAACGCTAAGTCTCGAAAGCTAAGGGGTAGCTAGAGGCTTGAAACTCGATCAAGTCAAAGCTACAAGTTCTACGGACTTCTTATTACTTACATTTTAATTTTCTATCATCATTACTTTTTTTTTGTTTTTTTGTTTTATATAATATATATATATATATATATATTTATTACAATTATATATATATATACTATATATATATATATTATTATAATATATATTTATATAATAAAACAATAAAAAATTAAAAATTTTGGTCCAAACGGGACTTGGTGGAACACAAATAGGTACAGGTAATGATCACATTTTGATTAGAGATCCCCCCACACTTAGAATTTGACATTGGCATCAATGTTCAAAAAATGTCTGGTTTTACCCCACCACTTAGGATGAAAAGGCAAATGCAAAAAATTTCAAGTGTGAAGGGAATACAATATTTATAAACATGATCAAGAGTGAGGTTCCATAATAGTAAAAGATCGAAGATCGGATGATTGGAGGATTGAAAACAAGCACGGGTCTTCATGATCTTAAGGAATCCTGCAAAAACGAAACCACATACCATAGAAAGAAACACGCCCTACACTTGGGCTATAAAATCACACACTTATTTTTATAGAAAGAAGAAAAGGACACGTAGTTGCACCAGGGAAAGCGCTTGTTTTTGTGCTAGTCTCTAGCTTGACTCTCCCGAATTCTTTGTCCTTGGGGAATGAAAAAGTTGAATGGAAAAATCACTATCGGATTTTCATTATGCACGGCTTAGAGAAGAAAAAATGAAATCGGAAATGCTTGGGGTTCAAAAAAATTAGTATCTCACTCCTAGAGGAGCGAAGAAAAAACAGACACACCGAATAAGTGAGATAAGGAGAAATATTCGGATAGCAATGTGATGGAAATAATGGCGGATCCTCACAAGGTTAACTTCACAAATGTCGGAGAAAAATCTTCTCATAAATCCCGAGGTCGAAAAAATTTGTCCTTGGTCACTCAAATCATCTTTATTCAGATTTTATCCTTTATGCTTCTTAGGTCATGATCTAAAAACAACCTCTGGGAGGAGATTAAGGGCTAGTGTCATCAATATAGCAATCTCTCAAGATAGAATTATATCTCCTCTGAAATTCATGAACCATTCTCAATATCGTAGAAATATCCTTATCTAGAAAAGCATCGATTTCATCTTATCGCCTCCTGGGTCTTCATGTCGATAACACTCATCCTTATTAGCATATCGAAAAGAGGTGTGACTAACAAAGCCGGCTCATCAAGGTTAGAAACATAAGAGCCCTTACTCTCGATGTTCTCTAACACCTCATCAAAAAGAAGATTTACGTCATTAGAGATATATTCGTCGTCAAATTCGAAAAGAGGGTTAGAGAAAGTCATGGATTTTTCCTCAAAAATGGGAGAGAAATCATCACTCGAAGGTAAAACGCTCTCACTATCACTCCCGGATGAATCCTCAGACTCTCTTGGGATTGGAATAAGGTCCTCAACACTGGACTTTATGAATTTGTCCGATTCCTTTTCAGGAATAGTGGTTTATTCCTCGATCCCCATTATGAGAGAGTCCTCGGGTTCTTCGGTTGGTAAATCATGTGTGATTGCATTAACCGGAGAAATTTGAGGTGTTTTATTCAAAGGAATAGTACTCTCCTTAGAAATAACTTTGAAATTCTGCAAACACGATGTAATACGAGTTTGACGTTTAGCTGCCGGCTCTACGATATTCTTAACTTCCTGCTCTTCCTTATTGAGACGTTGAGAATTCAAATTAATCAAGAGAAGTTTAGAATTAAGAGCACTTTCAATTAGATCTTCAACATTATTATGAATACAATAAAGCTCCTTTTCTTTTTGTCAACAATTTTCATGCTTGATCTAGCATCGTATCTTCCTATTTTGCCTTTTGTCTATTAACAAACTATTGTGCACAACATTTCTTCAATTAGTAACGAAAAGACGGAATTTGGTTATGGGGGGAACTTGCTTTTTCTGAGCTGCTTGCTTTTAGGCAAGTAATTCTTGCTCTCTTTGAGCTGCAAGTAAAACCTCATGCTTATGTAACTCTTGATTCATTCTTTCCGTAAAATCTTCCATCATTTTATAAAGCTCGTTATTTGTTTCAATCCATTCTTTACTTTCAACAAAAGGAGTGACTTCTGGAGTTTCCTGAGGCTGATGATTATCGAACTGCTGTGGGGGTTGAATATGGTCAAAACCGAAAGAATTGAAATTTTGGTTCATCGGTTGGTGGACACTGATAATGTCGCAAGGACCCCCACAGTTATCACAGCAAAGATATTGTTGAGAAAAACTCGGTGAATTTTGTGGATAATAATTATCACTAAAGTTTTGATTGTAGCACGGTTCCTGCTCATAGACAAGCGGTACCCGTGGTGGACAATCAAACCCATAGTGAGAATCGTTCCCACATAACTCACACGAGTATGTCTCGTACTGGGGCTGTGGAGGTTGGTTGAAGAAGTTCGGTGTTTCATTATAAGAATAAGGATTTGGGTCATAGACAAACTCATTTTCGGATCCTACACTGCTACAGCCCGGACAGTTTCCACCATTAACGGACTCACACCAACGAGCACCCAAAATGGTTAACGAAGACATGCGAGAATTAAACGGATAAGAGGATAAAGAAGATAAGAATTAAATGAAGTAAGAGGATAAAGGAGAATATTTTTTGAAATTTTTTATAAAGATAATAAAAAAATTGGTATTTTGACTTGTTGTTGTTGACGGTTAGAATTACGAGATTGAGAACGAGTGCGCATGCACTAAAATGTAAAAAGAAATTTTATACTAATTTTTTTGGTTTTTTTATTTTTTTGATTTTTTTGGTTTTTTTCAACAATGTATTCACAATATATTATAATAACGGACAATGAGATAAGACACTTAAACCTAATAATCAACTCGCTTCTCGGTAACTCTATAAAAGAAAAACGCACAAAGGAGTTTGTTTAACTTTAAAAGGTGAGTCGTACCTCGCGAGAGACACAAAAGGTAAGTTTTTGATCTTTGGTTCGGGAACTTATTAATGGATAATACTTCAGTTGAAAGTATTATATGTTGGTGTTCTTTTGCCAACTTGGTAAAAAAAATTATTTCTTTTTATGGACAATGTTTTTAAATTTTTGATTTTTTTCTCTTTTTTTATATTATATATATACTAAATAAAGAAAAATCTGTTTGTATTTATTTTTTTTAGAAAATAAGCAAAATAACTTCACACGGAAGGATCTTCAAACACAAATTTCAAACGGCTCAACAATCGTAGACAAACCTCCCCGACAACGGCGCAAAAAACTGATCAAGATTGATCACACCTTTAAAATATATATAAATATAAATAAATATATAAATATATAAATATAGGGTAAGAATAAAAAATCACAATTATAGTAATCCGGGAGTATGATTCCCGGGTCGTTATCCCCAACGAGGAATGCAATTGAAAGTCGAGAGTCGTTTTGAGAATCGATGCTTGAATGGGACAAGATTATGTTTGGTTATCTAAAACTACGGGAAAATTAAGGTAAAAACTTAAAAACACTTAAGGTAAGACAAAATTTTAACTAAAAACGCAAAACGGGAATCTAAACGGGACCTAAAAACCCTAAATTATCAAAATTAAGTCCTAAAATTATATTTTTGAATTTTTTAAATCTTATTTGACTAAAATGCTAGAACAAAGAAAACTAGACCAAAAACGGAAGTGATAAAGGCTTAAAAACACTAAAAACGTGAACGAGATTCAATCTCGTTCTTTAAAAAACCAAATTTTACGATTTAAACCCTACGAAAGCAAATCTAATTTTTCTAGGTTCTAAATGTTAAAAGAAAATTTTCTAAAAAAGAATTAAATTTTTTGCCTTTTTTAAAATTTTTTATGAATTAAAAACGATTTTATCAAAAATTAAATATAAAAAATACTAAACAATTTATAAAAAAAACTGGAAAAATTATGAAAAGTAGCTTGAACAGTGTAGAATCTAAGAAAAATAAGCTTGTGAAAACAGCTTATCAAATAAGCAGTTAAATAAGCCAAAAACGGCTAATAAGCTTAAAGGGGCAAAACTACTATAAAGAATAAATTGTGCAAACATATACCGAAAAAGACCCAAGGGCGAGTTGGTAGAGGGAGTGTGTGTAAAACGTTTGGGTGTGGGGTTGAGGTCCCGGGTTCGAGCCTTGCTCACCCGGGGCTTCCCCTACTCCCAAATGTTTTTGCAAATTCCATTTTTTTACAACTTTTTATAAAAGCAACAAATAAGCAATTTTTGTAAAACAACCTTTTTTATAAACTACAAATAAGCACTAAAATAAGCTAAATAAGACATAAATGCTTTTTACTCTTAAGGGCTTAAAATGCTAACTGTTTGGGCTTTTTTTACACTATTAAGCTAAGAGAAGGGCTAATAAGCTGAAAATAACTAAAAAGCTATACCTAATAAGCATAAATAAACAAAAATAAGCAAAGAGTTTAAGCTAAATTAAGCTAAAAAGGACAGAAATCTTAAAAAGATATAACACTTAAATTTTTTAAAGTTAAACTGCAAATAAGCTCAAATAAGCCCTAGACTTAAAAGAAATAAGCTAAAAGGGACTTAAACTACACCTAATAAGCAATTTAAGTAAAAATAAGCTAAGAAAGTAAGCAAATAAGCCCAGAAAATCAAATAAGCACTTTAGCATAGAACTGAAATCCAAACAGACAACTTAGCTACTTTGGGCTTATTTTTATCTATGCAAACAGATCCTTATGGATTTCTAGCTTATACTACCTTAAACCTTAACCAAAAAGCTACATGAAACATCTTTTAAAAATCATTTTGAAAATCAAATGCTTATTGAAAAAGCTAGTTGAAAAAGGCTTAAACACTCAATAGGAACTTGAGTTTTATTTTTAGTTTTGAAAATGGAAAATGCTGAATTTTAAGGCTAAAAACAGATACTCAAATTAACTTTTTAAGACAAAATAAGCTGAAAAGATTAAAACCTACCTATAAACTACTTGTGTGCTAAAAATCAAAACCTAATCCCTACAATTACCCTCTGATAATTAAGCATGAAAAGTGCTTCTAGTCTAAATCCCTATCTGATGCAATTTGCACAAAATTGACCAAAACATTAAACTAACATACACAGGCTTGAAATTTTGCTTCTAGCATTTATAAGACACCAAAATAACAACAAATGCACTGAAGTTAAAAGCTAGAGAAGACTAGAGCTTAAATTGCAAACTATCTTGAATTATGTTAATAGTTTCTAATTACTACTAACAAATTTGAATTAAACTTGATTTAACCTAATAAATTCTTAAAATCCAAACTTATAAAACTCCAACAATCAAGTTTAAAAACAGTCCAAAAGGTTTAAATACCTTGTGGCAGTACTAACTAGGTTTAGTACTGCCATGTGCCAAACACTCCCTTTTAAACTATTAAACTTCATTTTCAGCTTATAAATATAAGATAAAAGCTTACTAAATCCTTAATACTAAGAAAGTTAAAAAGCTAATAATAGACCTAATTAACAGTTTTAACCAACTAAATAAGCAGAATTAATAAGCTTCAAGACTATGCTAATATTTTTGGTGTTTTTGACTGTTTTATAACAAATAAGAGTAAACTAAGAATTTAAACTATCAATTAAGCATCATAAGCACATAACAACTATAATAAGCATTATTAAACTAAACTAAGCAATAATAAGCAGTTAATAAGCAGTAATAAGCTGAAATTCAAAATTAAGCTATAAAAAGGAATTTGAGAACTTACAATAGCCTTTGCTCTAAACAAGGCTTATCAAATGCTCTTGTGAGCTATCAACAAGCTCCAGCTTATCCTAGAATAAGCTGGTGTGGTCTTGGAAGCCCTTCCATTACTGGCTTCCCTTCCATAATAAGCTGAGGTAATTTTGATTGTGGACTTTGAATAAGATAAGCTCAACTAAGCTTTTGAGAGCTTAGTTGAGTAATTAGCTAGCTTAAAAGTAGATATAACAGCTTATTGAGAGCTTATTAGAACAATTGAAAGCTTACTAAACCATTTTACTCTTAAAGTAAAAACTGAATCCAACACAAGATTAAAGTAAACTTTAAATTTTATTAATGAAAACTGAATTACAATACTTTTGAAATGAAGATTACAAAAATCTAAATGACATTAAGCTAAAAAATACAATAAGCTACGTCTACACTAAGCTAGACTAGATAAGCAAAAGATATCCTCTATGAGTGAAGAAGGTCTTGTATTTATAGGCTTGATAGAAGCTTCTAGGTCTTGGATACACGCTCCTTTTAGTCTTGATCTTAACCCTTGAATTCTTGCCAATCATTAGATGCCCTTTTGTAACCCTTGGATCAAATTGTGATCACACAGATTGCTAGCGTGGCATTCCTTGTGTCAGAGGCTTTGTGCTCTTATTACATTGGATATTTAGTGCCATATTCCCCTTTTAGGTGTGTTTCTTCTTTGAAAGCCGCGTGTCATTCTTAAGGTCATCTGACCCAATCAAATGCCCTTTTGGTGACGATCGCTGGCTCTAAGCGAGTAGCATAGAACACGAAACTTTGTTCCAACGCATTAATAGAATTTCCCCCTTTGTTTTTTATGCAGGGTAAAACGGAGGGGATGATGAATAGTAAAAACAGATTTTCCCGCCTTCTTTTCTTTTATAGAGTTGTGTTTGACCCGGGGAACGAGTATTTGACTTGGGCTTTTATAAAAAAGAAATGGGCTTGGGTTAATATCATGGGCTGGGTAAAAGGGTTTTGGGTTATAATTAAAAAGATAACAACCGTTAGCCTTTTATATTAAAAGGACTAACGGTGTTAGTCATTCAAGGACCATTTTTGTTATATGTTAAACAATAGGGGCTGTTTTGGGGATTTAAGGGTTTTGTCTTTTAGTGGGTTGACCAAGGGTTGACCGAGGTTGACTTTGTTGACCTTTGCTAGAAATTTTCCGGCTCTTGTGCACTCTATCCGTTCCCGTGTTCGTGTTTTGGGGGTCGGGGGTTTGACGCGTCTTCTCTCCCCTTGTGATTTTTGCAATATTCGTACCTACACATCACAAATGACAAAACAAGCAATATACAAGCATAATTTGCACAATTTGTTCATTTTAGGGCCATTTTTGGTATAAAAAGGATATGTAATTTCTCACATATCACTTGCCCTCAAGCAATGGAAGCGAAAAAATAAATTCATTTGTCGTGACTTGGAGAAAATTTAGATTTTTATAAGAGTTTTCATATTGGATAGCTTTCTAGGTATAGACATATAACATAGCACCTCACACAGGGATAGTGTTTGATTTTCAAATTCACTCAACCACTCAGATAGGGTTAAATATGCTATTGTGAAGAACACTTATTTTGCACAGACATAATCTAGACAGCTACCATAGGCTTGTACTTAACACATAAACCATAGGCTTGTACTAGAGAGGATCCAATCTTCATGCACCGAACATAAGCCTTTATTTCTTTGAACTATTATAACACACATATATAACTTTTTTTTACTAAGGCTTGGCACAGAGCTTCTTCATTCAACTTTCAGATATTCCAGCAATATAGCATTAAAAGGAGTGCTTGCAAGAACAAGGACTTGCAGGATACATTTCATGTGATAGGCTTCGGTCTAGTAAATGATGATTAAGCACAAGTTCTAGAGCTTTTAAATTATCTACTCTCTCAAACATAATTATCAACCAATACCAATGTTTCAGAAAAGGCGACAAAGACCATACGTACACATCCGTAATGACGGAATAGACACATATGACTGCATTCAAACCTTAACTCGAAAAAGCTAAAGGCATTAATTATCTTGGGTACCAAAGGTGGATACCCAAATATTCTAAAGGCTTAAAATTCTCACAATTTAGTGGACTAGGGTGTGCTAGCTATAATGTCGATCCGGTTGGATTTGCCTTAGTAAGAGCATTTTTTACTTTAATTTGAAAATGTATAATTAGAATTTTCTAAAATATCAAATTGGAAAGTTTTAACTATGGCAAACATAGAGGGATAAGATTAATTTTTCCTATTTGGCTCCCCTACCACACTAGTTGAAGCATTGCCGTCTGAAAGTGATAAACTTGATAATAGAGATAAAATAGGGAAAATTAAAGGAGAACGGTACTTCTCGGGGCATAAAGAAATGCATAGGTGTAGTAGAGCTATCTTGAGCATACTTCGTAATTTTCCATATCTTAAGGTTAAAGTACCTGCATAAAAGTAAACATACAAAAGCACACAAAAAGAAAATATTTTTGTTGATTTTTTTTAGAAAATAAATAAAAGATATTAGTAAAAGAATGAAGGAGGGACTCCTCCACACTTAAGTGAAGCACGGGTTGTCACCCAATAAGTTCTAATTTTAAGAGAGACCGTTAAGCTAATTCATACTTCGAGAGTCAGTCTTTTGGGAAAAAAGGAGTAACTGCCTCCCTTGAGTTATTGTCTTCTTCATGATATAGTTTGAGTCGATGGTCATTGACTATGAACGTCTTTCCATCTTTTCCATAAAGTTCAACATATCCGGATGGATATTGATGTTTCACTACATATGGTCCTAACCATCGAGATCTGACTTTCGTTGTTTAATTTGTAATTGATGAAATTGCAAGAACCTTGTATCCCTTTTTGAATTCCTTTTCTCATTCGTAATTTTACCTGTCATGCCGACTTTGGTTCTTTCCTTGATAGACGAGAGTTTTTCATAGACTATGGTATCTAAGTTCGTCTAACTCGTGTAACTGAAACATTCTTTTCTCACCAGCAGCGATGAGATATGGGTTACAATTCTTCAGTGCCCAGTATGCACAGTGTTCAATTTTGAATGGTAAGTGGCAGTTCTTTCCATATATTAGTTTGAATGGGTAGTACCGAGGTAGGTGTTTAGTAGGTCAGATGAGAAAAAGCCTACAGAGCGTCGTCAAGTTTTCTTGACCAAATAGCAGGATTGCCTTTAACAGTTTTTTCAAGAATTCTTTTAAGAGCTCTGTTCGCGTTTTTAACTTGACCGCTAGTCTGAGGGTGATAAGATGTAGAGAAGCGGTGGTTAACTCCATATCTTTTCATGGTTTTTTTTATTATTTTGTTACAGAAGTGAGTACCTCAGTCGCTGATTAGAGCTTTGGGCATTCCAAAACGGAAGAATAGTCTCTTCAGAAAGGTGACTACTACTCGGGCATCATTGGTTGGTAAAGCTTGAGCTTCGGCCCATTTAGATACATAATCAACAGCGACTAGAATGTATTCAAACTTATATGATTTCGAGAATGGTCCCATAAAGTCGATACCCCATATGTCGAAAATTTCACATACTTGAATGTTGTTTAAGGGCATCTCATCACGTTTTGATATATTTCCGGTCTTTTGGCATGCTTCACATAAGCGAACTAGAGTATGAGCTTCTTTGATGATTGTTGGCCAGTAAAATCCTGAATCAAGAACTTTTTTAGCAGTTATGTTGGGTCCATAATGTCCACTGGTTGGTCCGTGGTGACATTGATCTAAAATGGTACGGGTTTCTAGTCCAGATATATAGCGTCTGATCATACCGTCGGAACATACTTTGAAAAGGTAAGGTTCCTCCCAAAAGTAGTGTCGAGTCAGAGAAGAATTTGTTCTTTTGTTGGTACGTCATTCCTTTTGGTATAATATTACCGACTAGGTAATTTCAAAGTCTGCGAACCAAGGTTCGTCTTTGGTATTGATTTTCCATAAAAGTATCTCTCGGAAAGTTTATCATCGACTTATTCACTATCATACGTTGTTTCATCATTTTCGATTCGGGATAAGTGATCGGCTGCAACATTTTCTGTTCCTTTTTCCTGTCTTTGATTTATATGTCGAATTCTTGCAAAAGTAAGATCCATCGAATAAGGCGTGGTTTAGCATCTTGCTTTTTGATGGAAGTCCCCTTAGAAGCTGAATGATTAGTGTGAAACAATATTTTTTTAGAGAATAAAAGATAAATAATAAATTTGATCCAAAATGCAAAACTACAGCCATAAGTTTTCGTTTCGGTTACGATGTATTTTTGTTGAGCTGGATTAAGGGTTTTGCTTGTGAAGTAGATTAGGTGAAAAAATTTACCATCTTTTTGACATAAGACGACTCCAACTGTGAAATCACTTGCATCACACATAAGTTCAAACGGAAGATTCCAATTTAGGCTTATGATCACAGGAGCAACATGTGAGTTTCTCTTTCAATGATTTCAAAGCTCTTTTGGACATTCATCGTCAAATTAAATGGAGTAAAAAAAATAAAAAAAAAGTCTTTTTCAAGTAGCTTAGTTAGGTTCGAGCAATTTTTCGAGAAGTCTTTAAAAAACGTCGTAAAAACCGCAATGTCCCAAGAAAACCTTTCTAATACCTTTTGATATTAGTAGGAAATGGGGAAAGTTTTGAGATTACGTTGATTTTTGCTTTGTCGACTTCAAGTCCTGCGCTAGACACCTTGTGTCCAAGCACAATTCCTTATTTGACCATGAAGTGACATTTTTCCCAATTAAAGACAAGATGAGCATCTTTACAACGTTGGAGTCATTTATCGAGATTGTTTAGGCATTTGTCGAAAGAGTTTCCGAATACAGAAAAATCGTCCATGAATACTTCGACGGATTCTTCGATCATATTGTGAAAGATTGCCAACATGCACCTTTGGAATGTGGCAGGAGCATTGCATAGCCCGAAAGGCATTCGCCTATAAGCGTATGTTCCAAAAGGACATGTGAATATTGTTTTCTCTTGATTATTAGGATCGATAGGGATTTGAAAATATCCAGAAAAACCATCGAGGAAACAGAAATATTTATTTCCTACAAGTCTTTCTAACATTTGATCCATAAAAAGTAAGAGAAAATGATCTTTCGCGGTTGCTTCATTGAGTTAACGATAATCGATGCATACTAGCCAACTCGTAACGGTTCTTGTTGGAACAAGTTCACCATTTTTGTTGGGGATAACTGTAATACCACCTTTCTTTGGTACACAGTGGATAAGACTAACCCAAGGACTATCGGCAATTGGATAAATTATACCGGTATCCAGGAGTTTCACGATTTCTTTTTTAACAACTTCCTGCATGTTCGGATTTAACCTTCTTTATTTTTGGACAACGAGTTTATTGTCATCAAGAATTTGTATCTTATGTTTGCAGAATGATGGGCATATACCAAGAATATCTGTCATTTTCCAAGAAAAGGCTTGCTTGTGCTTTTTAAGAACATATATGAGTTTGTTTTTCTTTTTTTGGATAGCTGAGATGATATGATAACAGGAAGAAAAGAGGGTTCTTCCAGGAATACATATTCTAGATTATCAGAAAAAGGTTTAAGTTCAAGATATGTAGGAGGTTCTTCGAGAGATGTTTTGATTTAATAATCAGTATTGATGGTGATTTTTTCAAACGGTGGGTCTTCGGTGTCAGATTCGGAGTCAGATTTTTCATCAGTAGTCATTGCCATGAATTCATCAAATTCAGCAAAGATTTCTTCTTCGAGAAAGGTTCCTTCGATGGAATGAATGATTTTACTACCTTCGTCTAAAAGAGCATCGAAATATTCTTCTAAGATTTCGTCATTGCATAATCGATATTGAAGATCATTTGTTCAGTTCCAACTTCAAGGTTGAGTTGTTTTTGTTTAACTCGAATCACTGCATCAGCAGTATGAAGAAATGGTCGTCCCAAGATGAGGGGAACTTTACTATCTTTTTCCATTTCGAGAATAACAAAATCAGTAGGAAAGGTAAATTTACCAACTTCAACGAGCATATTTTCAGCTATTCCAACAGGGTATTAGAATGATCTATCGGCTAATCTTACGCTCATTTTAGTAGGTTTAAGAGTCTCGAGTGATAATTTCGCATATAGCAAATATGGCATAAGGTTAATGTTAGCACCAAGGTCGGCTAAGGCATTGCAAGAGAAGGTCTTGTTGAAATTACATGGAATAAGAAAACTTTCGGGGTCTTCGAGTTTAGGTGGAACTTTGTTTTGGATCATTGCTGAACTTTCATCGCTTAAGAAAGCAGCAAAGATTTGTTTGATTTTATGTTTGTTTCTTATTAGTTCCTTGAGAAATTTTCCATAATTAGGCATTCCGGCCAAGACATCGATAAGAGGTACATTGATTCGGACAACGCGTATCATATCGAGAAATTTTCCCATTGAGCTTCACATTTCTCTTTCCTAAGACATTGAGGATGCGAAATTTTTGGTTTGTATGGTTTGGGTAACAGAGTTTCTTTGACTGATTTTGGATTCTGAGTTTTCGTTTGTGGTGTCGGTTCATCATCTTCATCATCGCTATCGAAGTTGATAGGAGTTTCAGAATCATTTTGTTGATCATTTGGGTTAACTGGTGGGTTGTAAGAATTACCACTTCTTATGAATACGGCATTCACATGCTCATTGCGAGATTGTGGTGGTTGGTGGGCTTTGGAGTTATGTGCTTTTGGGTTTGGTTGAGTGTTACTAGGAAGAGATCCAGAAGGTCGATTAGATTGCTTGTCAGCAAGTCTGTCGAACTTGGTTTCAAGGTTTTGAATTGAAGCTAGATGATTTTTGGCAACGGTTTCGAGTTGGGTTTTGAGTTTGCTACCTCGTGGGTTTGGTTGAGTGTTGCTTGGAAGAGATCCAGAAGGTCGACCAGATTGCTTGTCAGCGAGTCTGTCGAACTTGGTTTCGAGGTTTTGGATTGAAGCTTGATGATTTTTGGCTACTGTTTCGAGTTGAGTTTTGAGGTCCATGAATGTTTCTTTGACAAAAGCGTTGGTTGATTGTTGAGATTTCATGAAATCGTTGAATTGTTTTTGAAGATCGTAAGGTTTATCATCGGTATTGGATCGGTAGTTGTCTCGATTGTAATCATTCCGTCCGCTTGAACGCCAATTATCGCGATTCGAGTCTCGGTCGCGGTAATCATTGTAAAAACGAGTCTTACGGAAAGTTTGCATGAATTTAGCTTCTTCTTCACGGGACATAGGCATGTCATCATCGTCAAGATCGGGTGTTGGTTGTTTAGCACGAGATTGGAGTTCTTTGTACTGAGCATCCATTTTTATGGTCATGGCATCCATTCGGGCCATAATTTTGTCAGTGTCGGTATTACTGCTACCTTCATCGGCGAAAGCAACGGTTTTCTTAAGAGATGATTTGGTTTTTTGATTTTTAGCCCAATCGAGCTTGAGTAAGACTTTATCTTCGAGAAGCTGATAAGCTTGATTTGGTGTTTTATAGAGGAAAATACCACCAGCTGCGGCATTTAGAACTTCTTGGGTTATTTCGCTGAGACCATGATAAAAGATTTTGATAATATTGCCTTTGGACAGATTATGACCATGGCAGTTTCGGAGCATTTCTTTCATACGAAGCCAAGCATCGGTTAGAGATTCGTTTTCATGTTGAGAAAAGGCTCGGATTTCTCTGAGGAGTCGGTCGAAAAGAGCTGGGGGAAAGAATCGGCTAATGAAAGCAGTTCGAAGTTCATCCCACGTTTCAATAGTTCCTTCGTTGAGTTCGTCCAGCCATGTTTTTGCTTCTCCAGTGAGTGATAGGGGAAACATCATCAGGCGGACAACTTCATTTTCGGTATCTCTGTATTTAAACATATCACAGATTTCGAGGAATTCATGAATGTGTTTATGAGGATCGGTTTTGGTTCTACCATCAATTTGGTTTCCTTTGACGAGAGTCAAGTGGTTACCTTTAATGGCAAATTCGTTTGCGGTTTCAGGGATAGTGATTGCGGAACCGAGAGCCAGAGCGACAACATGGTCGGCAGCCCACATGGGTTCATCATCCATTGGATCGTAATTTTGAAGAATATCAAGAAAGTGACAGAAGTAATTGATGTCGAGAATTGACGGATAGACAATTCTCGGGTGTTGATTGTTTCTTTGATCGTATGGAACTCTTTTGTTTCGTCGACGAAGTCTTCGATTCAGAGTGCGTTCAGGTTTGAGTAAAGGTTCAACAAGTTCATAATTGGAAGCACGTGTATGCATCCAATGGAGAAATTTGTTTGGGTCAGTTTGCCAGAAAACTGTACAACGATTTTTAAAAAAGAGGGGGAGTTAAAGTAATTTTCCAGAGCTGACTACAGAATAGCTTAAAAAGTCCCGACAACGGAACCAAAAACTTTGATGTGTTTCAAAAGCTTTAAATTTATAATGACTGAAAATACCAATTTTATTATAGGGAAACACACGAGTAAAAGTAT
>BQNB010123944.1:4062-20015 GCA_026074375.1 Tanacetum coccineum
CCGTATACACATAGCTTATAAAATAGAATAGCCAAAGTTCAAAAGCATATTTAAATTTAACAAAAAGAAATCTATTTATTAATTCACACTTAATATTAAACACTTAAGCAGTTGTAACCCTCGACTTTTAGGAAGGCTGCAACATCGGTTGTGATCCGGCAAGATGCAGCAAACTTTTATAAGTCTCGGATTTTATTTATTATATTTTTTTTCATATCATTCATCATTTTTTTAGGAAGACTTCTTTTTGAAAAATTTAAGTATAAATTTGAACTAAGGCTAAAGTTTTTGCTATATACCACATAAAAATTATTGATTTAAGTTTAATCTCCAAAAGTAGCACGTATATTAATCAGGTTAAGAGTTTATGGGAGAAAAAGCGACAAATTACACACATGAGCTCTTAAGATTTCCAAATAATCCTTGTTTAGCATCCAACTCATACTTAACACTATCATTTTTCGTTCTTCGCAAATATTCGCGAACGCTTAGTCTAAATGTTAAGGAACAAGCTAGAGCTCAACATGCTCGATCGGGTCAAAATTTACTCTTATTCTACCCAGCAGGAAAGTCAAAATTGTGACAAAACACTTATTTTATTTTTGAAATATTTTTTTTAAAATTTTTGAAATTTTTTTGAAATTTTGGTGGTAAAAACGGGATTACGTGAAAACAACGGCTGCAGGCACAATCAAATCGAAGATCCCCCCATACTAGAATGAAACATTGTCCTCAATGTTTTTACGAAGGGTCTCTACGTAAATCCTAAGCCGTTTATGAATTATGCTTAAAGATAAACGTTAGTCGATAAGATTTGGATATCGGATTCCCAAAATGAAGCTGAGGATGTGAAGCTCTTGTGATCGAAGGACAAAAACCGCGAGCACGAGAGGCTTCAAAATCCGGGCAATCCTGGACAATAAATCACAAAACACAAAACACGGAATAGGAAAGAGGCAAGCCTCCTCACAACAAAAACACTTATTCATTACTACATAACATAACTACGGATAAGCATGGGGTGCCTCCCACGAAGCGCTTGTTTTAGGTCACTTAGCTTGACCCAATCCCCCATACTTGAGCTTGTCAAGGGGGATAGAAGTGGGGATGACGAACACCCAAATTTGGAGTGTTGTCTCCATGAATCAACATCGGGCTTTCAGGAGAAAGCTGGAAAGAATTCAAGCCCCGATGTGATGGAGAAGAAGGAGATTTATCCTTAGAAGCAAGAACACCGTGATTGAAATCTTTGTCTTCATTTTCGGATGAAAATTGAGGTAAAGAATTAATCACGGGGGAAAGAGTAGAAAGAAATCTCGTGGATTCGACTTCAATGCATATCCCCGGATCGTAAATTTTGTTACTATCTCCGGAAGGAGAAGAAACATCAAGATCGGATCCGAGATCATTAGAAGAAATGAAGTCGAAATCCAATTGAAGGGCGGGATGGGTGGGCAAAATATTAGGCACATCAACGGGGATGTCTTCCACCACATCAATGGTTGAATCTCCCGAATCGGGATAATCAACATGAAATGATTCGAACTCGGGACGGGAGGTAGAATTATCGTCATCTTCCGAGTCGAAATCATCACTCTCAATACCCGGTGGTATTGAGTCATCACCATCAAGAAAAATGTCAATCTCCTCCATAAGAGAGTCACTATCCTCGACCGGGATATGAGATGGAGGGAAAGACTCGATAGAATTTTCAGAATTAAATTCTTCCGGAGGGCGGGGAGAAGAGTTATCGTATAGCAAACTCTCCAAAAAGAAAATATCACCCTCCGGATCAAGGTTGATATTATCAATTCCCGGTGGAATTGATTGGAGACGAGTGAGTTCACCGGCGAACTCATCGAGAAGAAAATCAATCTTTGAAGAAGAATCAAACGAAGTATCACGATTAAGCAAAGATTCTATAAGATCGGATTCGGCATCAAAGGAATCAATTCCTGGGGGAATTGAAGTGATACTTTCTAACACCTCATCATCAATTGGACTAACCTCATCTAGATCAAAAAGAGGATTGGAAGATTTTGAATTCCTCCTCATCACTAGAGGCATCATCATCATTAGCATCAAAGAGAGGGTTAGAGAAATTTGTTAAGTTATCACAAACGAGCACATCACACTCACTTTTGATATCGGAGAAATCCTCGGGCTCACTTGGGGTTTGGAAAAGGTTCTCAATACTAGACTTTATGAATTCGTCCGATTCCGTTTCTAGAATTGTGTCGAGTTGCTCATCCTCCATTATGAGAGAGTCAACGGGCTTCTCGGTTGATAACGCGGATGTGATTGCAACACACGGAGGAAGTCCAGAAATAATAGTATCTTTCAAGGGAATAGAACTTTCCTCGTCATCGTCATCATCGTAGCAAACGGGAATCTTCCAATATCGATCTTTAGCCGCTTGCTCTTCTTCAATTCGCTTTTCTTCTTCCTTCTTTTGTATAGAATCATAGCAAGAATTTTGCTCATGATAATAGTCTTCATTCATCGGTTGACATTGAAAAGTCTCATGAGGACCCCCGCAATTTTCACAACAAATATATTGTTGTTGAAAATCATGAAAATTTTGGTATTGTGAAGGGTGGTTTGCAAAACTTGGAGAATCGTTAGAAGAGTACGGAGTTGAAAAATTGATTGGTGTTCTATTTCCAACAGTACAATAAAAACAAACTCCATCATATTCATTACAACCACATTGTTGGCATGTACCAAAAAGACATTGTTGTTGCAAACTTTGCAAATTTTGTAGGATCTCATTAAGGTTTTGATTGTAGCATGGTTCCGGATTAGAGATAATCGGAATTTGCGGTGGACAATTATAACCAATATGAGCACCTTTCCCACAAGACTTACAAGTGCATCGTTGACAAAAGATTCCATCTAACGAATCACCACACTCGTAACAACAATGATGGTTGATTTGTGGAGGACTTTGTGAAGAATTTACACCGGGGTCTTGTTTGACAACGAATGGCTCTTGATTTTTATTAACAAAGTTAATATCGTCATCGGATGACTTGGAAGTGTCTTGGAAGTCTTGAAAAACTTCCTCCAATGTCTTTCGTATTAGAGCACATTGTCGACAATATAGACCATGAACCGGGTCTCCACAATCGAGACAAAAATTTTCAATTTTAAGGGGTCGTTCAGACGAGTCGGGTACGGAAACAAGAATCTTGTCTTCAAGACTCCCTTTTGAACAACCACAGTCTCCAGTGTACAAAGTTCCACAAGACGAGCATTCTTTAATCGCGTAAAGGGGATTTAAACGATAGTCGAATGACGCCATAAGAATTAAACAATTTAGAGGGATAAGAAAAGAATTAAATAAATAAGAAGGTAAAGAGAAAAAGAATTAAATGAATAAGAGGGTAAAGAGAATAAGAATTAAACGAATAAGAGGATAGAGAAGAATATTTATAGATTTTTCAAATAATACATAATGAAAAAAAAAATTAAAAATAAGAAAGAAAAATATTTTTAGATTTTTATTTTTAAGATAAAAGAAAAATATTTTTGGGTTTTTTTTTTTTTAATAAGTACGAAAATAAACTTCCCGAAGAAAGGATCTTCAAGGCACGAACACAAACAATCTCGTAAAAATCGCTACACCTCTCCCCGGCAGCGGCGCCAAAAACTGATTCGATCCAAATAGTCGTATATAAAATATATTATATATAACTAAATATCTCAAATAGTAATAGTATAGAGAGTATCCCGCTTTAGAAAATATATTAGTTTATCTTCCGAGTGTGTTTTCCACAGCGAGAGATGAATGAATTTCACGAGAATGTTTGTTTGATGCTTGAATGGCAGATCTGTTGTATTGGTTTTGAACTAAAATTATAATATAAAAAATTATATAAAGCTAATAATTATACTAAACGGGCATGGCTCGCTTAAATAACCAATAAACTAACAATGACCTATATATTTTTATAACTATACAATTAAAACTAATTTTAATTCTAGATTAAAAATCTCAGAAGATACTAAATTGATTAAATGTACTAAACCGACAAAAATGCTTGCTAAGTGACGTGATAATGTTCATTAAGTGGGCTTAGGTTTAACGAATTAAAATGACAAGTTAAAACGAAATGCTTAAAAAAATATGAAAGAAATTAAAATTGATTAAATTAAATGACGGATTGTAAATCGCAAAATGACAATATTATGACTATTATTTTTATTAATTTTTAAACCTGCACAATAATTCAATCACTAATCACTTTAACACGACTATAAAATCTACTCACTACTCATAATGAATGTAAACATTGACAAGTGAACATATAAAAAGCTAAATAAAGTAAAACTACTAATTATGAAAAAGGAAAAAGAAAGTAGAACCCGAATGACGAATCCGATAACGAAATAAAACCACCCGATTTAATAAACTAAAGAAAATACTCAAGTTTGTCAAACTTAAGATATTCTATTTAGCTTATTAAATCCATAAGCTCCTCGCCAAAATGTTGAACCGAATTCATCATCACAAATCAAACAATGTTAAGACAAAATACTAATAAACTAATTAAACTTAAACTAATTTTTAAAACTTTTTATAATAATGAAAATTATAAAAAGAAAATTGTGATTTGCTAAAACTGGTTTATGAAACTTAATTGGGCCAGCCCCAAACTTGCATTAAAACTATTTGCCAATTACTTAAATTGAGAACGAATTAGAATGTCAAATTATGACAAGTATAAATCTTAAGAAATAAGCAAGAAGCGAAATCATACTTTTAAACCACAACATAAGCTAATCGATGAACAGTAGAAAATAAACTATATCAAAACTAATTAGCAACTCTTGAAATTATAAGCAATTCAAAACCACAATTCTAGTCCTAGTCCAATCTAATCTTTACAAACCACTAAAAACAAAGTTGCTCGTGAAGACACGAGACAATCATAATAATCAAAAACATAAAGTAACACTAAATTATAAATATAAAAGGGTAGGCATATAACAAATTAAATAACCGATAACCAAAATAAGCTATAAGAAAGCTTATGTGGTTAATATGCCACGATAGATAAGAGAAAATGGAATAGGAACAGCCATCGAAATCTAACAATAAACCTGTAAAAATCTTCTTCAAAACCTTCTATTCGTAAACAATAATCAATCTCGAAATCTTCAACAAATCAAAAGGTGCATTCAAATTAAATCTACACTATTAACTAAGATAGGAATGAAAAATACATTGAAATAAAATAAAATCTAAAGCTATCCTAATCTACTAGCTGCTATTCCACGCTAAGAAAGAAAAAAAAAGAGATAGATAAGATGTATATCATCCTTGCTGTCATTGTACGCTACAAACAAAAAAAGAAATAAAAATGAAAGAAAAATCCATTTCACGTGATCTGCTCTCTATATCATTTATATGCCTTTTTGCGTCAACAGTACGCCATCCCAAATTGGGCCTTCAATCCCTTTGTTTTTTTTATCTGGTATAAGCATAGAACCTGGGCCCTTCATTCTTTCTATGTTGGGCTTTTGTGTTTGCTGGGCCGAATTTTCATTTTTATCTTGGGCTGGGACGCATAGATGTAGTTTAACTTTGAGTCTAATTAGTACGGGTCGGTTCGACCCATATAAATGGTGTCGGGTCGCCATATAGCATGAAGGCACCGCTTGGGACTCGGTTTTCTCGGCGCTCATTAATTCCCGTGATTGGTTTTGTTCTGCTTTTGTTTTTTTTTGTCAATTATTGGCATATACCGACTACCTGCCAACTTTACAAACACAAAACAAACTTATATTTGCAATCTGTTATTTTGTTTTTGGTCTTTTGAGTTCGTTTTTCATGGTAAAAGGTATGTATAAAATAGCGAACACCAAGTTGTTGGTTGCTTAAGTCTGTGGTTTAAATGAAAGGGTTCAGGGATTTACGCTTTCATGGAAGACTCATCATATTGATCATGGAAGACCCCCTGATTATCATATTCACTTTCAATACTGTTTATCTCAAGTGGGGGGATGTTTATATTTATGTTTGTTCATGTATTACCTATGCTACAAATTTCTCAGTGTTATAAAAAATGTGTTTAAATTAGAAATTTTGTAGCATGTGGCATTTTATTAGTGTTGGTTATGTTATAAAACCAACTTATTATTTATGTTTTATCATTACCTCGTATGTAGTTCGAGGATGATTTAGAGTTGGTACATTTATAAACCAACTAGGTATCCATGATCGAGTTAGTATACATATTGCCTTGACATTTATGGCATGATCTTACATTTAGTCACACTAACTCATTGATGGATATTGATCAGTTTCTTGCGCTTGGAAGTTTAAGCTTATGGATGAACAGTAGCTAGTGACGGGGAGATTGTGGACTAAGTCTATTTGTTTGTTTTTATATATTTTACCCATTAAATGTGTATCCCATGTCTATTTTCCTACCTTAATCATTCCTAGTTTTGACCTTTAGCTTGTTCGAGTTAAAGAGTGAGCAATCATAGGTGTCTCATTCATGAATTTAGATGAGCATTTATGGTTTTGTCGCCTTTTCTGGGACATTTGAATCGGTTAGGATCGTTTGGATGATTCACCTCATATAAGCCTTACTGTTGTATCACCCTTTGTTGCCTTTAAGAATTTTTAGACCTTAGCTATAATGGTGGAGTTTTGTGTACTTTCCAAGCCTATGATAGAATACATGCTATGACTGAGCGTTTGAGTGATCATCCTGATATTGAAACACTTAAACTAGTGAGAGTTGTGTGATTTTGTTCCCCATTTCGTGAGGTGCTTAGCTTTGATTCTTTCTAGCATAGGTAATTTGTAAATTCATATCTCCAAACTTAAAATTGGGGATATCTTTTTGAAAATTAATATAACACGTCTACTTGAGGGTAAGTAGAAGTCAAGTGGGAGGATATTTGATGACATCAAATAATGTACACTTTTTAGTATCAAAATCCCTCATAAATTGCTTGTAAAATATCATATTTAGGTAAAAAAAATATGTACTCAATTGCTTTTTATGCATTTTCAGGAAAATATGAGCAGTTTAGCGGAAAGGCGCGGAAATGGGAGGATAAAGGTGAAAAATGCACAAAGTGAGTTTCCCCATGAAGAAACTACGGCGTAGCTGGCCCATAGGGGCTACGTTGTAGCCATGCTAAGCCTAACTTAGGAAACCGCATCAAGACCAGTTACGGTGTAGCTAGCCTGTATGGGCTACGCCGTAGCCTATGTATGGAAGTTTCCATTCGAAGACTCTACGGCGTAGCTCAACACCATGGCTACGCCGTAGCTAACGAATATCACGGATGATTTTGTGCATTTATTGAGCTTCGACATTGCTCAACACTTACAGCTTCGCCGTAGTTGGGACGAACTTATAAATACCAAGCCCATCTTTGCCATTCGAGATAACTTAGAGACAAAAGTGAGGAGGGACGATTAGGGCTACATTGAGTGTTCGAAGACTAAACTTGAAAACACATCAAGACCAGCTACGGCGTAACTAGCCCGTATGGGCTACGCCATAGCCTGTATATGGTAGTTGTCGTTTGAAGACTCCACGGCATAGCTCAACACCATGACTACACCATAGCTAACGAATATCATGGATGATTTTGTGCATTTATTGAGCTATGGCATAGCTCAACACTTACGGCTACGCCGTAGCTGGGATGACCTTATAAATTCCAAGCCCATCTCTGCCATTTGAGATAACTTGGAGAAAGAATTGAGGAGGGATGATTAGGGCTACCATTGAAGTCGTTTCTCAGTCGTTTTCACCACCATTCCAAGGGAGAATTAGCTTAAACATTATTTGTAATATACATTCGTCAAAGTCTACTAGAATATTTGATCAATGATTATCTTTACTGACTTTTCTACATACTTTAGCATGAGTGGCTAAGCACCCGGAGTGCTAGCCTAGCTATGTAATTATTGTTGTTATTGTGTTTGTTTCCGATGTTTAATTATTGTTAATTTAGGATATCCTTTATGCCTGTTGTCTGATCCCTACATTTTGGTAGTGTTAATGCTAGTGTAGATCCCTTAGGCTATTTAGTAGACTGACCAAGTCAAAAGGTACTTTATTCGGATATTAGGAATAGGGTGGCATCTGTTCTTAGTGTAAGGGGTTGACGTATTACCGCATGCATTATAGTATCAACTTATAAAGCGCGGTAAATCCTTCTAGGAGGGTTTAGTGTCGAGTAGTGGGAATGTCGACACTTAGATGGGTCTTTATGATAGTTGGGGGCTTATTCACTATGAACTAGATACTCGACCAACGTGACCATCAGGGTTGGGATCATAGGAATTATAGGCTAGGTTACGATGACCAATCGGACTTAGTGATATTAGAGGCACCTAAATAAACAAGTAATTGGACATTTATACTAGGAAGCATCATAAGCAAAGCAATAATGAAGTGACTAGGCTAGTACATTTCTCTCTTATGAATTCATCGCTATTTTACTTTCTGCATTTTTTTATTGTTATTTCTCAAAATCAATTCAAAACCTGCTTCTTAATTCAAATTAGTAACTTACACTTAGCTCTTGGGACGATATCAGATTTACCAATCATACACTACACACGATCGGGTTCTCTGCCCGTTAGTGTGTTTTTGACCTTTAGGTAATCGAGTTTTATAAATTTAAAACTTGGAAATTACACACATAAAATACGCTTCAAATTTTTAGCGCCGCTGCCGGGGAGCTAAAATTAGTTTTAATTTGGATTTATGTAATAATCGCATTTTCTCTTATTTTACCTTTAAGTTTTGTTTTAGTTACTAATTTTGTTTATTTAAGTTTCAGGAAGCAAAATAGGTGAAGTACACATTGATACACTCACCATGGAGCAGTACTTGGCATTAACGAGAGGGAACCAGGCACCGGGCGTGGTTAGACCCGCGATTGCGAACAATGTAAATTTTGAGATCAAAAGACATTTCATGAGAGAGCTAAGGGAAGATACATTCTCGGGAGACAAGAACAATGACACTCATGAACACATTGAGAGAGTCTTGGACATCGTCAGCATCTTCAACACACCAGGAGTTACTCATGGCGTAATTATGCTACATGTATTCCCTATCACACTCACTGGTGCTGCAAAGAGATGGTTTGATAGGATCTCTTTAGGGACAAATAACACCCAGGATTTGCTTAAAAATGCTTTCAGCCAGAGGTATTGTCCCTTGCAAAATTTCTTTTAAATTCTTCAAATCCTCTAGTACTGAACAAGACGTCCTTATCATCATCATGTTATGATTGTTCTAATAACGGCTTATACCTTAGTAAGTACTTTATCCCCTTCATTACTGACATCTCCTAGACCTACAGACTTATATTCTGTCTATGGAACATCCCTAGGTAGGTCTCTCTGGCTCTGGATAGACCATTGATAATACTTAGCCTTATATCTCCTCTTCATGGTTGAGTTGGCTTGAAGAATTTATTTGGTAGCATTAACCTTTAATTTGGTAAGAATTGTTGGCAACTCTTGAGATATCTCCATAAATTGTCTTGAGGTTAGTGGGATTACCACATTTTCAGGATTTCCAACAGATCTTTGTGAACTACCTACAAGAGGTTGTGTCACTATGGTTGTTGTGGATGTAACTTCTTGTAGTTCATCAATTATGGTAGCAATAACCTTCGGTTTCGCGAGGACAGTTCCCGCTACATTTCTAATATCCAAGTACTGGCCTACATCTTCAGGATTCCATTCACTAGGAACCTACTTAGTAGGGTTTGTGACTCAAAGAGATGGAATATCATGAAGAATATCCCCTTTTTCTGTTTCTAAACCTTAAACCCAGGAGTTACTCGTTGAATAAATTTTTCTCAAGATTAAGAAGATTTCTCTCATTATCATTTAGGATTGTCGCACTAAAACCAGGGTCCTTTCTTTGAAAATCTCTTCTATATACTAAAATGTGCATAAGCTATTGTTTTGAGCTCTAAACTTTGAAGGTTTTGATAATAATGATCAATATCAAGAAGATTTATCTTCTTTTGTTAAGGATAAGCGCACTGAAACCTGCACTCCTTTTATTTGAAGCACATGTTGTAATCTAAAATGATTACAAGCTATTGTCTTGAGCACATATCATTCAAAAAAATTCAATAGTTTTTCAAAATCTTTCAAAAATTTGCTCAAGAACAAGAAAATTTCTCTTCTTTTATTTAAGATAAGTGCAATGATACGTACATTTCTTTTCTTTTAAAGCGTGAGTGTTGAACTAAAATAACCAGCAATCATTATTTTAAGATCATATGACAGTCTGATGTAACTATAAGCCATTATTTTAAGCCCGAGTTAAGAACTTAAATGTCCTTAAGCCATTAAAACATCAAACTAGACAACAATCTTTGGAACCCATTTAAGTACAACGTTAACATGTTTACCAAATTTTAAAAACCATTTGTAAGTTGTGTCAAGTTGATTTAAAGAAGTTGAATTCCAACAAGAAGTGAAACCTGATTTTACATTTTGAAATAAGACTTGCGGAATCAACGGGGATTTAAAACTCTCTTTTCTTTTCCATTGAGTATTCAAACTCGGTGTTTCGTTTAGAGTAGGGGTGTTCAGTGTTGGGAATTAAGGGTTTCTACAAGTTTCTACTGCTGGTTCAACTTAGTACTGCCAAGAGAAGACTTAGTACTGCCAAGCTAAGATTGGTACTGCTAGTGTCATAGTTAGTACTGCCAGTACAAAATGTTAGTACTGTTAGTTATAATAGTTAGTACTGCTTATGTGATCTGCATGAGATATATTAGGAATAGATATGCATGATCATGTAACGCGTTTTGTAAGCCCATTAGGGTTTCCTTGGTGTATAAAAGGAACCCTACGGCATATATTAGTTTATGAAGTTTTTTATAGTTCTTTATAGCAAATATAGTTAAGTATCTTAGTTTAAGGTTATTACTGTTAACTTTGATTGTGTTTAATATATGAAAGTTTAGCAAGATCTTGTTTTACTTGTTTCATTGTTCTGTTAGTATTACATGTAGATCGCATAGTTTTAGTACTTCGAATCTTAGTTTTTAAGACTTTTGCTACTCTGATACCGTACGTCCTTCTTGAAGCGACGAAGTGTTATAGTTAAAGAACTTCAAGAAAGATGCATTATTAAAGCTTTAAAGTTAACAAATCAAGAAAGGTATGAGCATGTTGGTCCAAAAGTGATGAGTTTACAAGATGGCAAAGATTACAAGATGGCTAAAAGAGATTATGCTTTATTGATTGTTAGGTCTTGAATTTAGGATCAATAAGCAATAGAGTGTGTGTTTAGGTGTTGTGTGTGTTTATTCTAGAGAGAGAAAGATAGAAAGTAGAGAGAGAAAGAGGGAGGAGGAGGATTAGAGAAAAGATTAGAATGAGATTAGAAGACACACCTCACTAATGAGGTGGTGATGGGGTATTTATACCCAATTACAAGGAAGAGCAAAGAGCTCTTGTTTCTTAGCTTTTAGCTATTTGTCGGGTCTCGTGACTTTATTTAAGTCACGAGCCTATCACCTAACCTATTACACAATATTATTTCTCTATTTATTACAAGACATTTATCTCAATAAGATCGTCACTTTTATCATTCCTAACAATCTTCCCCCAAGGGACGATCATTGAGATCTCTCTTTGATTGCATTAATGATCATCATTTTCTTATTCGTAACAATCTCCCCCTAAAGGATGATCATTGAGATCTCTCTTGTGACCTTGATCTTTAATCTTTAATGCTCGTTTGTCTTGAGTCTTGATGTGTAATAGTGGTCTTGTTCCAATCATGCTCTAGTGATCTTGATCTTGATCTTTCCATTTTCCTTTTTGTCTTTGCCTTTGAGATCTTTTCATATCATCATTCTTTACCGTGAATCCATCTTGATTTGTCTTTTAAAGCTTCTAACCAACATACTCATACTTTCTTGATAGCTTACAATCTTCCTCATGTAGAACTTTTGTCTTGATCAACAATTTTGATGTTTTGAGGAAGTTCTTTGATTTATCAGAGTTGCGGAAGTGTATCTTTGAACTTTGAGTATGAGATATGAAGGAATGAATATGACGGTGTTCATGCTTCTGAAAGGTAGAGATGTTGTTGATGTTGTTGTTCATAAATGTATCTCCCCCCAATTGCTTCGGTTGAGTTCCCCCTAGTTCGTACCGCATGACTGCAAGCAGTTCAACTGCTTCCCCCTAAACATACAACCATTCGTAACACATACTTCACACAGACAACTCATAGAAGAATGAAACTATAACTTCCAAGTCAATTAAGTCCCGGATGTTGTATACACCAAAGTCAATTAAGTCTCGGATGTACACATTTCTTCCCCCTAGTTGTTGCACTATGTTGTATACACCAAAGTCAATTAAGTCCCAGTTGTTGCACTATGTTGTATACACTAAAGTCAAACGAGCATTAAAATTCAAAGATCAAGGTCACAAGAGAGATCTCAATGATCATCCTTTAGGGGGAGATTGTTACGAATAGAAAAATGATGATCATTAATGCGATCAAAAAGAGATCTCAATGATAGTCCTTGGGGGAAGATTGTTAGGAATGATAAAAGTGACGATCTTATTGAGATAAAAGTCTTGTAATAAATAAAGATATAATATTGTGTAATAGGTTAGGTGATAGGCTCGTGACTTAAATAAAGTCACAAGACCCGACAAATAGCTAAAAGCTAAGAAACAAGAGCTCCTTGTTCTTCCTTTTATTTGGGTATAAATACCCCTCCCTACCTCATTAGTGAGGTGGCCTTCTCTAATTAATCTAATCTCATTCTAGAATCCTCCTCCTCCCTCTTTTTCTCTCTAATTTCTATCTTTCTCTTTCTCTCTCTAAATTCTATAAGCATACACACTACACCTAAACACACACTCTATTACTTATTGATCCTAAATTCAAGACCTAACAATTTCTACAAAAATTAGAAAATGCAAATAGGGCTCGGTCTAAACATTGATCTTAAATTCGGGTTGTTAAATTCGTATTTGCCAAGAAACGAAGGGTTAAAGATTAGTGATTTCTTCTATCTTCGTCTAAGATCCAAACCTCTATTTTCTTGATCTTGTGTTTGTATGTAAGATCAGATAGTGAATAAATCCTATTGTGTTGATTGTTTGTCAGTTAGTATTTTAGTCCTTAAAATACATTGGTGAAGTGGTAGATTGGTTCTAGCTAAGATTAGAACTCGACATTTAGCTTAGTATTGGAAAATAATGTAAGCGACGTGTAAACAATTTTCTCCGCCTAAAGAGAACTTGTTGACATAGTGAAATCTCAAGTCGGATACTCGGTGAGTGGAGTGGGGCGAAGAAGAGCTTCATAGCCGAACCACTATAAATCTTGGTGTTGTGGTTTGATCATTTTTTCCCTTATCTCTTTTATTGTGTTTTGTATATCTATCATTGTTTATATTGTGATTGTGAGTAGATAGATTTATTGATTGTTTCATATTGTTGGTTGATTGAAACATACAAATCGAATCTAATTAATTTTTGAAGCAAACTATTAAATCGCCAATTAATCGGTAAACTATTCAACCTTCCCCCTTCTAGTTTCCAAAATTGGTATCAGAAGCCAAGGTCACTCAATATTTTTAAAATATATTGTATTTTAAAGCATGGATCGATCTATGAATTCTGATAAATATCTAGAAGGGCAATCTATGCAAAGACCACCACTTTTTGAAAGCGGTAGTTTTATCTGTTGGAAAAATAGATTCGAAATATATGTAAAATCAAAAGATCTTGACCTTTGGCATGTAATTACCAATGGTGATTTTCAACCCATTGAAAATAATCCGGAAACCAAACTAGATGAGGTTGTCTCTTTTGAAAAACAAAGTGATGAACTTAAGAAAAGAATTGCGAAAAATAACTATGCTAAAATGATCATTTACAATGTTTTTCCTAGAAAAGAATATGAAAGAATTTTCATGTGCAATACGGCAAAAGAAATTTGGAAAACTTTATTAATCACCCATCAAGGTAATAGCCAAGTCAAAGATAGCAAGAATGACCTTTTGGTACAACAATATGAACAATTCGTCATTTTCGAAGATGAATCTATAGATAGTGCTTTTGCTAGATTTAATACCATTATTACTAGTCTAAAAGCTCTTGATGAAGGTTGCTCTAGCAAGAATTATGTTAGGAAGTTTCTTAGGGCTCTACATCTAAAATAGATATAAAAGGTCATGGCAATTGAAAAATCAAAAGACTTGATGATCAACAAGAAAGATTATGAAATAGTCAAAGCTAAAGGAGAAAGGAGATCTCTTGCTTTAAAGGCTAAGAAGGAATCTAGCGATGAAGAATGTTCGACTTCCAGAAGTGAAGACGAAGAGTACGCCATGGCGGTTAGAGACTTTAAGACGTTCTTCAAGAGAAGAGGAAGATTCGTAAGACAACAACGGAATGATAAAAAGACGTTCCAAAGAAGCCGAGATGGCAAAAACAACAAAAGTGATAGGAAATGTTTTAGATGCAGTGACCTAAATCATCTTATTGGAGAATTTCCAAAACCATCGAAAGACAAGAACCAAAGAGAATTCGTCGGAGGCTCTTGGAGTGATAGCGGTGAGGAAGATGATGAAAAGGCTAAAGAAGAAACATGTCTCATGGCTCATGTATCTAGCGAGGTACATTCCAATCCTCTTACTTTAGTGATGAAAATTCATCAATAGATGACTTTACCTTAGATAGTAAGTATGATAGATTATGCATGATGAGTCTAAAAATAATCATTAAGAACAAACATTTAAAAAATGTTAGAGACGAATTAGAAAAAGAACTTAGTGAATTAAAAGAAAAGTTGTCTAAACTTGAGAAAAACAAGGGAGTTAATCTCGAATGTACAAAGTGTCAAATACTTAAAATCGACAAGGAAAAGCTCAAAAAGGAAGCTCTTAGACTAACTCAATTTGAAAAGAGTACACATTCTTTAAATGAAATGTTAAGTAATCAAAAACCCTTTGAAGACAAATCGAGTCTAGGGTTTAACTCATTTGAAGAATTATCTAGCGGGACTAAGGAAATAAAATTTATAAAACCTCAGAATAAAGCGTCCTCTGGTGGTGGCCCTCTTAAAGCACAGACGGCCCCCGAAGCAATTGAAGGACCGCTCGTCTATTCACCAGATGTCAAAAAATCTGTTTCTTTTCAAAAATTGATTTTAGGACCTAGACAAAAACATATAATTTTAAACAATGTTAAAATTCCCGTTGCTAGTGATAATGAGGTTAAACAATTCTATAAATCATCATTAAAGCACGGAGTTGGATTTTTCAAACCAAAACTTAGGTCAAAAACTCCACCACCTAGAAAAGTTAATAATTCTTATCCTCGATCTAAGACACCACAACCAAAAAGAAATGTTGGTCGACAAAATCGACCTTATGGATTTCTTGTAACTTGGAATAACTTCCAACCTCAAAATTACATGCCATGGGGAATGTGTTCTTCATTTACACATCCTAATCAAATGCAACAAATGGATGGGATGTTTAGCACTAACAATTTTAGACCCATGAGATATTGGGGACCAAATGTTTGAGTTGTTGTCTTATATAAATAGATATGCCTTACCCGTTGATTTGGAACTCGATGAGTGGATAAAAGATAGCGGATGTTCTAAACATATGACGGGCAACCGAAAGCTCTTTTCAACATACAAGGCATACAACAAAGGTAACGTCATCTTTGGTAGTAATCTACGTGGTAACATCATTGGTAAATGTACGATCTCTCATGGCTCACTTAAAATTGCTAATGTAGAGCATGTAGATAATTTAGGATTTAATTTGCTAAGTGTAGGACAAATATGTGATAGTAAGTGTAAAGTTATATATAACAACCTGCAATTTTCATAAATGTAAATATCCATCTAATAAGTTAGATGATGTACAATCTATCAATTATATATGAA
>BQNB010123945.1:0-20015 GCA_026074375.1 Tanacetum coccineum
GAGCCGTTTCGGTTTCCGTTTGTGATGTGCTTAATATGCGCATTCCCGCCAATCGTTCTACAACATCAATGTAAGTTTATAGCCCCATGTTTTACTGGTTTTACATATATTTTTAGGGTGAGAACATGCTTGTTTGCAAATTCATTCACATGATTGACTTATGCTTGTTACATGATCGTTTACAAATTGGTTTGCATACTCATTTACATAGTTCGCTATGTGATACATTATTTAACTTCATATTTGGTCACAAATACATATTTTACGTTTGAAATGATTACGGATTAGCTTAAGCGGATTGAACTAATAACTACAAGTAAATGCCCGGGTGTTATTGGAGGGGACACTTGCGAGGGGCACATATTCATTACTGCCCGGTGTTCTTGGAGGGGACACCTGCGAGGGGTACATATTAATTTTTGCTCGGGTGTTCTTGGAGGGGACACCTGTGATGGGTACATATGGTTTTCATTACTACCCGGATGTTCTTGGAGGGGACACCTGCGATAGATACATAGTGCATCGGTTTCACGAACTTAGAGTCATTGTAATCATTGTTTTATACACACATGAATATTTACTGTGCCTTGAATAGAGTGACAATACATACTTGAAAACAACTTTTGGGTGATAGATATATAAAATCATACATGCTTTAACAATTGCGAGTAACACCGTTCAACATACATTTTTGTGACTATTTAGGGCTTTGAAATGGCAATGCATACTTAACGACTATTTGAATTTCTAGAAAATCATACATAAATTTTGGAAGGACATTTTAAGGATTTTAAATGGTCATATAGACACTATACAGAACCTAGGTTCAACATTTATACTTATAAACAAATCTATGAATTATCAACCAACTTAAGTGCATAAGTTAAGGTTATGGAGTTAAATGAAAGTGAGTTGAGATTACAGAATGTCATGTGATATTGAATATATATATAAGAAAGGACCATGATAGACGCTAATTGGCATTAGCGCACTTATGAGGATTTCCAAAATATTAGTCAATGTTTGACTTATAAAAAATCAAAATAGTGATTTTTCAAGTGACATATAGTCATTGTTGAGAACTTTAGAAAAGAAACAAGTAAGAGCATGACGTATCAGTGAAAATGTCACACCCCGACATAGGCGGAAACACGGGTATGCGACGAAGAATTATCAATCATAACACAAGATACAAAATAGAGAAATCTAAAATTGTTAGAATTAGATTCACTATTCGAGCAATGATCCGGAGGCTTGGTGAAATGAAAGAGGAATTTATTCATTATAGAGAGAAAAGGGAAATGAGATGGGAAGAGTGTGTGTGTTTGTTGAGAGAAAAGAGGAGAAAAACACACACACACACTTTACAAAAGTGAACTTCACCCCTCCATGGAAGTATGGAGGGGGTATTTATAGTCCCGGGCTTTACTAGCTAAACTAACCCGACACGACTATAAATGATAAATGTAATTCCAGATAAGTCACCATATTTTAGGGCTAACAAAAATGTATTAATGAAAAAGTGTCATGATGATCTTCCACACCAAGTACAGACTTGAGTGAAGTCCCGATCAAGAACACTTCAAATAGTCACCAATTATTACAACCAAAAGCCCACGCAAGGTTCCATACTAGTCTCAACCAAACCTCATAGTACTAAGTTTAAACAAACACCAAATGCAAGACCTCTCAAAACATGATCCATACAAGATACTCTTAAATTCTGCTAGTCCGTATCACAACCTTACTAATCATTAACTTTACCAGAAAATGATACTCAAAAAGGTCAACAATAATGTTGGTAAGCTCGTAGGTTTGAAGAAACCCAGTTGTTGTGCCAATATTTCAAACAGTTGGACAATCGTGCAATATGACAGTGAATATATGCAAAAACACTCGAAACCCATGACTTAGCATCCCCGCTAATCATGTACCATAACCTAGCATCCCCGCTAGTCATTACACCAGCATATACCAATGCTCTTGGAGTCGCAACTCTAAGGTCATACGCACCTAAAGGCCTACTAGCTGGAGCATTTACTTAGGGCAGACCCTTCACAAACATAGCAAATCCATGCTAATCACATACATTGCCATGCACCTCGATGCACGCGATTCATTTAAAATAAACATGCATTACATGTCGAACACATAAATTCAGAATTCACATTTAACACATCATGCTTAGTACTTACAGTACAAATAGAATTGCGATTCTTGTTATTCAAACTAGACTTAACATTCCTAAGGTGGTCTTCTACCTTTTTATTCTTCTTGTTGCTACTTGATGTTCGCGAGATCTAATTGTTCCTTATATTGCCTTTAGGCTTTGATCCGCTAACATTAGTAGAACTATTTACTCCTATAGAAGGCAATAAATGTTTGTTAGTAGTCTAATTACTATGTGCTTCTACCTATTTTTGTGTATTACTTATTGATGTACTAGGCTCTGCAAACCTAACTTTCGTGTTTTTGTTCAATGGTGTGACAACAACCAATTTGTCACTTTCATTTCAGGAACTGGGGCGTGTAGCACTAACATAGACTAACAACTCCTGAATTCGTGTTGTAAATTTACAAGTATAGTCTAAAGCATTATCTGAAGGATTTAAGGCTCTAGCTTGTTCTACAATATCAGGGAGTGTGTCAGCATGTTCTTTTGTTTGTTTAAGATAATCTATACGAGCTTTAATGTTGTTCCTAAGTTTAGGAGAGAGTGGTTACAAATCTAACTTATACATCCTTAGGGCAATCACATTCTAATTATTGACTGGTATAGTATAATCAGACATACTTTTTCCTTTCAACATTGCAATGTGTTCTTTTAAGTTGCTGATTAATGTGTTTTTGGCTTGTAGCTGAGCTTTCAAATCATTTATTTCAAAAACTACAAGAAATTCAGGAGCATCCTAATTGTTGCATGGTTTGTCATGTTGAAAACTTTCTTTACTTTGTTGTACTTTAATTTCAAGAGAGATACAATGTTCTTCAAGTCTTGAACATCTGTTTGAAAGTTCATTATAAATAGATTTTTCAACCATATCTGTCATTTTTGAAAGCTCAGCCTCAAGTTTGACACACCTACTGTACTCATCAATATAACTTTGTTCCATTTTAGCATATTTAACAAGATCATCATAAGAATGGATAGCAGTTATAACACCCCGTGTTTTAGGGTCATATACGACGTTAAAAAATTCACAAGTTATTTTTAGTATTGTACGCATTTGCTTTTAATCGTGAAAGTTAAGCTAAATCGCGTAAGCTAAAAATTATCATTCAATGTAAACGGGCATCAAACAATTAAATGTCTACATCAAGCAAGTGTTATATAATTATTTTGAGGATAATTATTAACTTTGTTCATTTTATTTTTATTAGTTACGTAAAGTGGTTACGTTTCGCGATAAAATGCGTTTAGGCATACCCGGAAGTACCGAAACTTATCTACGCTTAAACAAATACCCACGTTTATACCCAATACCCAAAGTTTTATCAAATATCTCACATAGAGTCATTAGGGATGGATTTATAGTTAGAACCAACAAAAATCTAGTCTGTAACCCCTTACCCTAAATATCAAGAAATATCAAGATATTTCATGCACTTGCATTCCTTAACATGCATCCTAGTTTAGACATAACTATGGCTCCTTCACCATGGTTAGATCCAAATCAGGACTTCTAACTAGCAAGATAAACACACATAACACATTCCTAAGGTGTAAAATCAAAAAATCTCTCCCATTTTTACTCTTAATAGGCCAAGCTCAAAAGCACCCCCTTTACACAATCCATACAAATTTTTCTACCACCCATTCAAGCATACACACATCATTCTTAAGACCTTCTAAGGTGTTTGCAAGCTATTGGTTACCATTTACAAGTGGGGTGAAGCAAAGATGAAGATTAGGTCTTCAAACCTAATCTAGGTTTCAAATTGGAAGCTTAGATTTGTGATCCAAACAAGGTTTGAATGTTGTTGGTACCATCATACTACATATCATTAAGGTTATCTAAGACACTTTATGTATTCCATACTTATGAATTTATATGTCATAATGTTTTTATTTAGCTAAATCACCATTTAGGGTTTCTTTAATGGTTTTTGATTAAAAGTGAGATAAGAACACTTGTATCTGAACTTAGACCAAAACAGACCTAATGGACCTAATTACATAAGAACATAAGATATTAAGGGTTCTAATGGATTGGTAACAAAGTGGTAAGCTAAAAATTCTAAAAACAAGTTTTAAACACTTTTTGAGAAATTTATCTTAGGGGGCTGTTTGTATTCGAAAAATTTACATATGTGTTTATACTTTTATAAAATACTACATGTCACAAGGATCGAGGGGTCATAAAGAACTCGAAAAACCGATTAATAACGAAGAAGATACGCTATTTACAAGTTTACGATAGTTAATACTTTTATAAAACTATTTTTATAAAAGTTACTATTCATGGCAGAAACTTATACTTTGTAAAACATAAATAATATGATAAAACTTTTAATTTCGAGATCGTGCTCGAAAGAATCGCTAAAAACGGAGCTATAACGAATAAGATACGACTAAAACGGGTTTTACGTTAATTAAAAGTATAAAAACGATTTTATAGCTGTTATGAACAGTAAAATCACTATTCACATCAGAATCATGAAAACCTAAAAATGTGATTTTATGATCACTCGTCTTACTACGAAAGCGTGGGCATAAGAAACGCGAGAAACGAACTAAAAACGACGAAGTTATGTCATTTTTGCTAAAAGGCGTAATTATAAACGTTTTTACCATATAAATATGATTTCGCTAAAACGATTAGATGGTGATATAGCTATATAGATATATATGTGTTATAGTTACCAAAGTGCTATATTACTAGGGAATTTCATAATGAGGCCTCTTCGGATGGCGTATTGACGAGTTGTTGGATTTACGATTTAAAGTATCCTAGCTCCTCGTACGTCATGTCATGACCTCTTAATTATGATAGCCCGAACGATAGTATGATGATAACTAAATAGGATATATATGGTAGTTGTTAGACAACCATAACCGAGTACCATACGACCTAATTGGATTATTGCCATTCGACCGATTATCAGACGCATTTTGTGTGATATACTTAATATTAGCTCACTCGAGGTGAGTTCATAACCCCACGTTTTGCCTGATTTATTTTATAAGTTTTGGGGTGAGAACATGCTTGATTATAAATACATTTACTTGGTTGATTACAAATTGATAATTCACTTCTTTACTGTAATCGATGAATACAATACTTGTTTACTTTTGGACGTACACATACTTGACTTTTATTCGAATATTACGGATTAGCATTTAGGTTTCATGAACTGTAAATCACTTGGAGGGTGAGCGCGAATGTTATAAAATAGATCTATTAGGGATTGACAACCCCCGTTCGGGTGATTAGCTCTCACTAGTTCAAGATCGAACTAACGAACGTTATACCATGTCGGATATGAATGGATTGGTGTCTACATGACCAACAACTATATACTAATGAACATTTACCATGCCTTGAATAAAGTGGCATACTTACAAGTCTACGTCGCAGTTCTATGACATAGAGTAATTCGTAATCATTTCTCTTACATACTTGAAACTAATTGGGATATTGTGCTCATTATAATATCTACTTGAAACATTTTTGGATATTGTGTTCATTATAATATCTACTTGAAACATTTTGGGATATCGTGTTCATTACAATATATATACTTGAAACATTTTGGGATTTTATATAAAAAACCTATAGTAAGTAGTTTATGCGATGCAAGACCCTTGTAAGGCAAAACTTGTAACACATAAACCTATATATATAGTTTTGGATTTACATTCCATACTTACAAAAACCTATGAACTCACCAACTTTAATGTTGACACTTTTAAGCATATTTTTCTTAGGTTAAATAGATGTATGACATACTTGATGTGCATTGGAGTCCAAATTTACAAGATTTCATTTCAAACGACTCAGTTAGAGGTCGTTCTCTCCTTACTTGTGCAATGGGATCATGAATTAACGCTCTCAGAAAAAACAATTCCGCCTGCGACCAATTTGGGTGTATATCATATTGGTAACAAGAGCCAAGGTTATAGATAACCAGTCAAATGTTTTCGCTGGACTAATAACCGTTTTTAAACATTGCATTCATATAAAGGGGTTTTCACGGGACATACATACACTAATTGTGCATTAGTCGGTTAGGCTAGATGCATGCATGATTAATATACATGTTATGATATAAATGTATATTACTATAAGAGCCTTATATAATATACTCATATAAGTTATTTCTACTAGTCACAGTAGTCATGTCAGCTGATTCCGGTTTGGAACGGTGGGGGGGGGGGGGGGGGGGGGGGGGGGGGGGGGGGGGGGTTTTTTGTTCACTCTGAGGCACGATCTTGGAGTATTCATTTGAGGATCCTTACGAGGAGGCTGCCGACAGTTGTTGGAGCAGCCGTTGGGCTATCGGGCTGCTATGATCCGGCTGAGAGCCGAGACACCATCCACTTCTCATCCATTACCACTACCTACTTCATCACCACCTTTGCAGTTACTATCTTCTGACCACAGGACAGACAGGCCCGAGATTACACTACCACCTCGGAAGAGGTTGGGTATTGACCTTGGTCCTAGGTACGAGATTGGAGAGAGTTCAGCTGCAGCTACCACTAGACCGATTGGAGGTCGTAGGGCAGACTATGGGTTTGTCGGTACTATGGATACCGAGATCAGACGACAGAGAGCCGAGGAGGTCGGCTATGGGATTAGAGATGTTTGGGTAGACCCGAGAGAGGCTGTTGAGGAGGTAGCACCGACGACCTTTGAAGGGGTCAATGCTAGGGTGACTGAGCTTACTGCTGTCCAGGAGCAGGACACGCAGGATATCTATGCTGTGATAGGGGATACTCAGGACAGGCAGACCCAGATATATCAGAGTGTTGGGACATTGGTTGATGATAGTCAGTACCACTATGAGACTGCACGACTACTAGATCAGGAGGCTCTGGTTTCCCGAGAGGCATGGGGACGCTCCATAGAGGTTAGCTATATGACACGTTCAGAGATTTTGGCATTACATTCTGTAGTGATGGGTCAGCAGGCAGTGATTTCACAGTTGCAGGCAACTGACCATAGGAGTCAGGTTGTGACTTTAGAGATGCTACAGGTAGACTACCAGAGGCAGGTCCAGTTGACTAAGGCATTAGAGTTGTTGAAAGGACTACAGACTCAGATGGCCGAGTTTCAGAGGCAGCTTGGACCCGCAAAAGGTCCAGCACAGCCTGATGCACCAGGGGAGGCTGGTAGCAGTTCCTAGATTTGGTTATGTTGTAGCTATGCTATGCAGCCTGTTAAGTATTATGGGTTATTCCCAGCTAGCAGACTGTATAGATCTTTTGTTTTGTTTAGCTACCCAGTATAGGTCTTTTGTTCAGGTATTATCTATCTTGTACAGCATACTAAGTGTTACGGGTATATCCCGGCTAGTATGGCTTTAGGTTGTTTCTTTTGTCTTGTAACCTAAGTGTAGTAATCATCTTGTATCTGAACCGAACATGTATGTTTTTCCAAGTTATATATGAAATGGACGGATTACGTTATCTATGAAATCGAATTTATTATAAATGAATGTCGATTTGGTTATACCATGGTTAATTTCAATAACAAGTTGTACATTTCAACAGGTGATGTGATCTTGTATATTAATGTGTATAAGTTATGGTCATAGTTATGATTTTAATGAAATCTAAACGAGTATTATGTTTTCCTTGTGATTTAAGAGAAAATGGCACAAAGGAAGGCCCACGAGGTTAAACCCAGAGCAAAACAACCAACACCAGTCACAGACACTCATACCACTACATCTGTCACTAATGCCCAAATTCAAGCAATGATTAACGAAGGGTTACAGCTCACTGGCACATGTGATCAACCCTAATGGCGAATGGATATGCCATACTATCAGAACGGGTGCCCGAAGGGCCTATAAGCAAGTTGCTACTGAATTGCACCTACCCCGGACTTCCTAAATGCCAACCCTTGAACGTTCAAGGGCACTGAAGGAGTTTAATGGACTCCACATCAGTGGTTTAAAAAGATGGAGTCTGTTTACAGCATAGCAACTAAACAGTAGCATACCAGGTCAAATTTGCTATCGTGTACCACGCAATGAAAGCTCTTACATGGTGGAAATCCCATGTAAAGCACCACTACACAATGAAGCTGCCCATGCAATGCCATGGAGGACACTGAAAAAGATGATGACAGACAAATACTGCCCAAGGGGCGAAATTAAGAAACTGGAGTTCGAAATGTGGAATTTGAAGGTAAAGGGTAACGATGTGGTAGCTTATAGCCAACGTTTCCAAGAACTGGCACTAATGTGCGACAGATTTTCCAGAAGAATAGACCAATTTGAGTAAATATGTCGTTGGCTTGCCCGAGCACAAATCCCTGGGCAGTGTGATGGCGACTAAGCCAAAAACTATCAGATGCCATTGAGTTCGCCACTAAACTCATGGACAAAAAGATCAACACTTGGGCTGAACGTCAGGCTGACAACAAAGAAAGTCTGATGACACTGCCAGGAACAACCAGAATCAGCAACCAAACAAGAGACAAAAACTGGAAGAGATTTATGCCACAGGAAATGGTGATAGAACCATTACGAGGTGCCCTAAACCTCTGTGTTCCAAATGTAACTATCACCATGAGGGTCCTTGTGCTCCCAAATGCAGCAAGTGCAACCGATTTGGTCATTTAGGTCATGACTGCAGGAGTCCCCCAATGTCAACACTGGGGCTAATAAGATGGCTGTTTATGAATGTGTGTGCTCAAGGGCATTTCAAGAAGGGGATTGCCAAAATTGAAGAACAATCAACAACAGGGGCAATCAGCTTGGAAATATTGCCAAGCAGCAGGCAAAGGTGTATCCGTGGGCAATGCAAGGGGCAAACCCCCCTGATAACAATGTCCGTCATGGGAACTTTTCTCCTAAAAAAAACCGATATGCAATCTATTTTTATTTTATACCGGTGCCAATAGGAGTTTTGTATCTACTTGCATTTAGCTCTCGAATTGGTTAACACTCCGACTGCTTAGATCATGAATTAGAATGTCAACTAGCCGACAAGCGAATAGTTAGTTAACCACTATTATCCGGGGTTGTACGTTAAACCTCTTAAATCATCCTTTCAACATAGACCTAATGCCTGTAGAACTAGGTAGTTTTATTGACAAGATAATTGGTAAGATTGGTTTGGCAAAGTACCCATACCATTATTGTCTGTGTTCGGAAAAGATCGATCGTATTCCTTTTTGGAGACGAAATTTATACATCGTTCGTGGGTGACGAAGCAAGCAATAAACACGGGACCCGATTAAACATCATCTCGTGTGCTAAGGCTCAAGAATATTTAACGAAGGGATGTCACGTATTCTTAGCAAATATCACCGCAACCAAAGACGAAGACAAGTCAAAGGAGAAACGACTTGAAGATGTGCCAGTTGTTCAAGAATTTCCTGAAGTCTTTCCTGAGGACTTGCCGGGTATACCACCCACTCGACAAGTGGAGTTTCGAATCGATTTGGTACCGGGTGCTACACCTGTAGCCCGGGCACCATATAGATTAGCACCGTCCGAAATGAAGGAACTAGCAGAGCAACTGCAGAGAACAAACGACATAAGGCTCATAAGACCAAGTTTCCTACCCTGGGGAGCTCCGGTATTGTTCGTGAAAAAGAAGGAAAAAAATGGTGATCGTTCCCGAATTGCATTGATTACCGGACGTACAAGTTGACGATATCAAGAATCGAGATCCATTACCGAGATTGATGACTTATACTGAGATCCAGCTGCAAGGTCTAGTATTTTATTCAATCAAAGATTGATCTACGTCTGGTTGTCATTAACTTGTAGCATCCGCGAGGAAAGACATATCCAATCACAATCGTTAGAACTCGTTATGGACAATAATGATATCAGGTAATGGGCCCCCCCCCAATTTGGAACTGACTAATGCACATGTAATATTCATGATTTAATAATCGCGTGTGCAAGATGTATCCTTGATAAGTTTTATGATTTTATTCATTGATGACATTTCTGAATTATTCTAAAAATAAAGAGGAACAAATGGTGAACATTGAAGACTATCCTAATTTGCTAAGGAGCAAAAAGTTGTACGTAAGTTTTCAAAAGGATGATTTATTGCTTGAATTCCGTTGCAATTCCTCGCCCATTAATTGATAGTAAGTGAGTTCATGTTGATCCTGCGAAGATAAAGCCATTAAAAATTAGGCTGCACCAACTACACCAATAGAAGTGCGACAATTTTTGGGTTTGGCAGTTTTATCGAAGGTTTATTAAGGGAGTTTTCTCAATAACCAAACCATTAACTAAACTCCTTAGAAAAATAAGCCGTTATGTATGGGGCGACGACCGAAGAGGAGGCATTATCAAACATTGAAGCTGAAATTGTGTAGTGCGCCAATATTATCACCACCCGAAGGAAGCGAAGACTTTGTTGTGTATTGTGATGCGTCCCTTAAAGAATTTGGAGCTGTTTTGATGCAACAAGAAAAGGTGATTGCGTACGCCTCTAGGCAACTTAGAATGAATAAGAAAATTAACCACCCCTGGACTTGGAAATAGGAGCGGTTTTTTGCTCTTTTCGACTATGGAGACATTATTTGTAACGGCACTAAGTGTACGGTATAACACCGATCACAAAATTCCTACAAAATATATTTTTGGATCAAAAAGAGCTAAATATGAGCATGCGTAGGGTGGATTGAACTTCTGAGTGATTACGATTGTGTTATTCGTTATCACTCGGGAAAGGCGAATGTTTTTCGCTAGATAGCGTTGAGTAGAAGATAAGGAACTGATTCGAGTGTGTGCTTTAGTGGTAACGGTACATAACAATTTACACGAGCAAATTCAGAATGCACAAGTTAAAGTGTGCAAGGAGGAAAATATTGGTGTCGAAGGATTTCTTAGCAAAGGGGAGCCATTTGAAGTTAGACCCGATGGTACGAAATGTCTGAAAGGACGAGTATGGTTACCATTATTTGGAGGATTGAGAGGTCTAATCATGTTGGAATCTCATAAATCAAAATATTCCATTCATCCTGGGTCGGATAAAATGTACCATGATTTGAAGAAGTTATACTGGTGGCCGAATATGAAAGCTGACATTGCGACATATGTCAGTAAGTGCTTGACATGTGCTAAAGTCAAGGCTTAACACCAAAAGCCGTCAGGATTACTTCAGCAGCCGGAAATTCCTGTTTGGAAATGGGAGAGAATTACAATGGATTTCATTACAAAGCTTCCAAGAACACCATCTGGATATGATTCAATTTGGGTCATTGTTGATCGATTGACTAAATCTGCTCACTTTATTCCGATGAATGAGAAGTATAAAATGGAGAGGCTTACTCGATTGTATTTGAAGGAGATTGTCTGTAGGCACAGGGTGCCCGTGTCGATTATTTCGGACCGAGACCCTCGCTTCGCATCAAGGTTTTTGAGATCTCTTCAAAAGTCATTGGGGACGAATTTAGATATGAGCACAACTTACCATCCTGAAACTGATGGTCAGAGTGAAAGAACGATACATACATTGGAAGACATGTTGCGTGCTTGCGTGATTAAATTTGGTAGTGGCTGAGATAAGCACTTACCTTTGGCCGAATTCTCATACAATAATAGTTATCACGCTAGTATTAAAGCCGCACCTTTCGAAGCTCTATATGGAAGGAAATGTAGATCGCCTGTATGTTGGAGTGAGGTTGGAGATGCCCAACTCACAGGACCAGAAATGATTCGCGAAACGACAGAGATGATTGTGCAAATCAAGAACCGATTATTGGCTGCTCGTAGTAGACATAAAAGTTATGCGGAAGAGAGACTAAAACCTTTGGGATACGAAGTGGGTGACAAAGTCATGCTGAAAGTATCACCGTGGAAAGGTGTTGTTCGATTTGGAAAATGTAGGAAATTAAGTCCCCGTTATATTGGACCATTCAAGATTCTATCAAGAGTGGGTCCGGTGGCATATAAACTAGAATTACCCTGAGAGCTTCATGGAATAAACAATACATTCCATGTTTCGAACTTGAAGAAGTGTTTATCGGATGAAGATCTTATTATTCCTCTTGACAAGGTTAAGATCGACGAGAAGTTGCATTTCATCGAAGAACCTATCGAAATCATAGATAGGGAAGTAAAGCAACTTAAGCAAAGTCGGATCCCTATAGTCAAAGTTCGATGGAATTCGAGTCGTGGACCGGAATATACTTGGGAAAGGGAGGATCAAATGTGGAAGAAATACCCTCACCTCTTTGATTTTAATAAGAAGCGGGCGGCAAGATGAATTGATCTTCAGGGACGAAGATCCCTTTTTAGGGGGAAATGCTGTGACAATCCGTCAATTTCAAGTCGTTATTTTATTCTCGAGTATTAATTATATTTTTCATTTTTATGTTGAGATATGAACTCACGACTAACCGGGAGAATTATGGCTTACATTTGTAATTTACGCGACGTTTACAAGGAACCGGCGAATTCTACATTAAGCATCGACGCTTATATTTTCAAAATGCCATAGAAATATTTTTGTTGCATTCGTTTTTATTTTTCGTGTCTCGTACTATTTTTACTTTTTACGAAAAACGACTACAAATCGTACCTTTTTAAATATCGGACTTTGAAAATACCCGCCTTAACAATTAGTGGGACAAGTAGTAAACTACTTATCCCACTAATCTCACCATGCAAAGGGGTGGCGTCACCAAGAGGGCATGTGTCCTCTTAGTGTTAATCCAACCCATTAACTTAAACACTTGTCCTCCATGTCTCTTCCATATTTAAGCTAAATTTTACCAACTAAAACACACACTACACATTCATTCTAGTAAAAGTTAGAACACCAAAAATCCTTCTCTCTTGCCCTCCCTTGCCGTGACCTTATACCCACCAAAACACCCATTCCACACAATTTTTATAGCCAAGAAACTTCACTAGTTTAATCCTTAAACATTGTACCCATTTCCTAGTACCTAAAATCCATCAAAAAAAACCCACTACATTACCACTTTAAGGGCTGAATATTACTTGTTTTAAAAGGGTTATAATTGTGATCAAAATGGTGTAGAAGTGTTGTTTGGGAGTTGTCTTGAAACCTAGGGTTTGTATAGGTGATTTGGTGAAAAAGGGTGTAGTGTTGCATGTGAAATTCAAGGGTGAACATGTGTTGATCTTGGGTAAATTTTGGTGTTTAGGGGCTGTGAATATTTGTTGGTAAAAGATATTTGGGTTGAGTGGTGATCTACACAAGTTGTTGGGTTGATCTAGGAGTATTGATCATCTTTTTGAAAGTGTAAGTATTAAAAGATTTCTATTTTGATTTCCTTGTAAAAACTATGGCATGCAAAATATATTTTGATTTTTGATTTGATTATGTAAAATGATGTTATTGGTAGTATAAAATGTTGATGAGATGTGTACAAGACTTGTGGATATATTGGTGGAAGATTGATTGATCAAAACTAGGTTAGATGGACTTTTTGTAAAATGTACTTTCTGATCAGTAGGAAAATGTGATGTTTCTCATATTTCAATGAACTAGAGACCTGATTAAAATGCTTAGGGATGGTAATAATAATGGTCCTTCGGCTAAATGTGAGAGTTGGGATGGTCAACCAACTCCTCCGGATGAGGAAGTTATGGTTAAAATACGAGATAATATATCAAAACTGGACCATTGGAAAGAAAACGGGTAAAACCCTATAAAAATGGACTAATAATCTGCATTTTAAGGTTTGGGTCAGTAGTGGGCATTATAAGGAAACTACCCCAATTGGAATTACTTTAATAGCTATCATAGTTTAATAGTTATGGTCATTTTAGTAAAACCTAGAAATACACCTAAAAATCTGGATAGAGTTACTAAGGGTAAAATGGCCATTTCACTATGTTAACTAAATAATCAGTAAACCTAATTTACATTCTTGAAAACTAGACTTTAAGGGCTTTCTAGGGGTGTAAGCCATGTATGATAACCATTTTTAGATTTTGAGATACATGTCCGTAAGACCGGGTTAACTTCAGAATTTAACATTTTACGTCTATACTAAAAATAGTAAATGTATAAATAAAAGTGGTTAAACTTGGAATTAAACGACGAAACTTGGTAGATGCTTAATGTCACATAAGATCAGGTCACATATGGGTTTAGGAGTCTAAATAACTTGGTTAGGTCTAAGATCGAAGTCGTACATATCTCGTGAACATGTTTTGCACTCGTCACATTATTTTACGTAATAATTTACTTATATAATTATACTAAGACGCGGCACTTATTTTTAGGTGGTGCGTAAGAGTTATTTTCTCGTTCGAGACGTCATATACTTCTGATCTTCTTCTACTTACGGTGAGTTCATAGCCTCGCATTTTAATACTTTAATTGTTTTATAAACCCGCGAGGGGGATAACATGCTTGTTTTTAAAAATAGAACACAAGGGACCCGAATGTATGCTAGTAGTCTTGATTATTATAAGTTAGCTTAACTCGCTAGATAAAAGACCCGCGAAAATCATGAATTGTTAACTACCGGGTAATGGTAGACGCTTATACATGAAATAGTACTATTTGGAGGTTGCCACCTCCAATCCGTGACGACTGGCTATCGTCTCGTGTCGGGAAAATGACACTACGGATGCGTTGTATAGAGAGTAATATGCACTCATAGCGAGGGTGTATAGTGGGCATTTTTATTATATGGTAACGTTCAATGTCATGAGGCTTATAATAACCCCCCTATAACTTTGCTGATCCTCATCGTTATGTCTTGATGATTTTTGAGAAATGATACTTGTGTTCGGAATTTATTATATATATATAAACTCTATGGATTCACTCAACATTATTGTTGACTTTTTTATGCATTTTATTAATCTCAGTCCTTGAGGTAATTCGGAGACGAAGATTTCGGAGAAGCTAACGAAATAAATATTTTGAAGGCCCATTTAAAGAAAATCATTCGAAGAAAATATTTGAAAATGATGTATTGATTATGAAAATATTTGGGACCTATGTTGTGAAACTTTTATTTCAAATGGTTATATTTAAAAATGTCTATTTTCGAGTTGTTTTCTATGCTTGAGTTATTGTATTAAGACGTAGCACCCCAAATGACCCTTCCGCTGATATGTGAAAAATGAGGGTGTTATACTCGGCTTCTGATACCAATTGTGAAAACTAGAAGGGGGGGTTGAATAGTTTACTGGTTCGTTTTACGTTTTAAAAGTTTGCTTTCAAAATACTTAGATTCAAGTTGTATGTTCAACCAATCAACAATATGAATCAACAATGTAAATATCTAATCTAATACTAAATAGCAATGACAACAATATAAAGAGATAAGGAAAGGAACAATCAAACCAAGACGCCAAGATTTATAGTGGTTCGGCTACAAAGCTCCTCTTCGCCCTACTCCACACCCCGAGTATCCTACTCGAGATTTCACTATCTCAACAAACTCTCTTTAGGAGGAGAAAACCGTTTACACGTAACTTAAGTTATTTTCCGACACTAAGCTAAATGTCGAGTCTTAATCTTAGCTAGAACCAATCTACCACTTCACAAGCACTACACGATCACATGATCTACACTATCGGATTTACACATAATTTGAATCACACAATTACACAAGATAATTACAATAGAGATTTGATACTTAGAAGAAGAGAGGAGAGATCACTAAATAACAAGTCGTTTCTTAGCGAATACGAATGTTCTTCTCTTGCATTTGATAGAGAGGAGAGGAGAGGTGAGAAGAAGAGATTAGATCACTTGAAACAAGATCAAAAAATGTTAGTGATCAAAAGATTTAGTGAGAGAAAGAAGGTTTTTAGAGAGAGAAAGAAGACTGGAAAAATTCATGCAAAAAGGTGTGTTTTTCTGCCAGAAATAGTGCAGTATTTATAGACAGGAATCCCAACGGCTAGCTGGTGGCGGTCCTGGCGGTCCCAGATATATCTAGGGGCCGCCAGGCCTATAAGGGGGCCGCCACTAGACTACGCTCCTGTTTTTGTCTTTTTGTGGGAAAGATTGTATCTGGTATAGAAGCTTCTATTTTAGGAAGAAAACCAGATTCAAATTTTATTATTTAAACAAAACATTTTCTTTTATTGAAAAGTATTTTTTATTAATATTTGTTTTGTAAAAATACTTTTGTAAAAATATAATGGTTAAGAAAAAAATATTTTCTTGATCACTAATCATGCTTAATGATTTGTTTGTACCTTAAGTAATTAATCTTAGAAATGGAATTTTATGATTAATAATTTGTAAACGTTTATTTTGATCGTAGACGTTTTTACATTTTGTTATTATCAAAACGTTGAGAGGTCGAAAAATATAAATAACGTTTTTAGACATTATTTGTATTAACAATATCCCCATTTTTGATAATGACAAAATATAAACTCATTTTTGTATAAAATTAAAGGTTTCAAATTATTAATGAGTTTCATTCCATTTCTCCCCCTTTTTATCGAATTCAAAAAGGATGATCGTCGAATTGTTGTAGAAAGAAAGAAGTCGACGTTATCAAGACTCCCCCTTGATGTATGCTCCCCCTTGTTTGGGGCACCAAGGGGTCGATCTTACGAAAATTGTTTGCTACAAGACAAAGTTAGAAGTACAAGTGCAAGACAATATATCTAGCTAATGGCAATATCATGACAAATATCTCAAGGATAATCACACTTCTAAGTAATTCATAAAGTGATTTCATTTATCATTCCAATAAGCTCATACAATCATCATAAATGGCAAGCTTAATACAAGAAAAGATGAGCATGCATAGCATAAATATTAAGTTAAGTTTAGACTAGTTGATTCTTGATTCATAGGAGATGCCATAATCAAAAGATAGATGGTCGATTATTTAAGTAGATTAATCATATGATAATGATTAATTAAAGAAGGAAAAGTGTGAGCCCCTCTTAGGAATAGATCTCTGCAGCCTATTAAGGATGATAGCCAAAATGTATAAATACAACTAACTATATAGAAACACTGATTATGAATACTATGTGTTAATGCGGAATCTTAACACAAGTACTAAGAAAAACAATGTAGAACTAAATAATAACTTCTATTAATCTACTTTGAAACGATTTACAGATTACTAACTATTGTGATATGATTTTTTGCTATGAGATATCTTGAGGTCGTCTTACTAACTATGCCCAAAGGGATCCTTTTATAGATTAAGGATAAACCCTAACAGAACAGGCTTACAAAACGCATACATATCTTTTCCTAAGATATCTTATACAAATCTCTTAATAAGTACTAACTGTTTTCTAACAAACAGTACTAACTAATTGATTAGTACTTACATTTTGTACTGTCAGTACTAACTATAACTAACGGTACTAACTATTTGTACTATCGGTACTAAGTTAGGAAAACATAAATCCTAACAATCCTCCCTTAAACATGAATGTTGAACTCTTTTAACTTCATGTTTCTTCAAATTTATCTTCTTTAAGCTCTTAGAGGATGTATCCAAACACTCTTATCATTTCTTGATCTTTTAAACTCTATCCTTCTTCAGCAGCAACTTTGTCTTCTCAGCAACACAGCAACATCTTTTCAGCAACAATCCAACTAAGTTGGCTTTGTAGTTTTTGGCAAACTACCAGCCATCAACGGATTTGATGTTCCTTTACCAGTAGCCGTTTGCTCTAGGATAGTTAACTCTTCATTTTAAAAACATGGTGAGTTAATTACCATACAGTTTTTGGTAAACTGTCAACCATCAACGGAATTGATTTGTCTTTACCAAATACCGTTTGCTTTTGGACTAGTCAATGCTTCATTGTTATAACATGGTGCATTGAAAAACCATATAGTTTTTAGCAAACTATCAGCTATCAACAGATTTGATTAGTCTTTACCATGAACTGTTTGATCATGGACTAGCCAACTCTTCACCACAGAAGCAAGGTGAGTTGATAACCCTACAATTTTTGGTAAATTGTCAACCATAAACGGATTTGAGAAGTCTTTACCACAAGCCGTTTGCTTATGGACTAGCCAGTTCTTATGCCTGTTAAGCATGGTGAACTGATGACCATTTGTTGTGTGGTGGTTAGCCAACACTCAAACCCTTCTCAATTCCATCAATCTTATCCTTCAGATTCTAACTCTGCAAGTATCTTCTTGACAAATTTAATCAACTCCAATGCCATAGTACTGTCTTCTTCAGACTCTAACTTCAATTTCAGCATCTGCATCAGTACTTCCTTTCTCAAAGGATACTTCTTCTCTACCAGCATATGGATGACTAATCCTGTTTCAGTCACTAAAGTATGTACTCCTGAAGAACTATGCAACTTCCAACTTACTATAATCCAATCTAGCTGTGAACTCCAAAACTCATTTTCATTATCTGAGTTGAACATAACCATCAAATCTCCCCAAAGAACTCTGTCAAAACCTTCAGGCATCTCATCTTGGTATTTGTCCATTACCAGTTGATACACAGCATTCAGATCTTCTCTATCAAATATGGACAATACTGTCATCAAAGTACTAAAGTATCTCTTTTGTCCATTACTCCTAGTCACCACATTATGATTAATCTCTTCAAAGTCTTCAGCTTGATTAGTCTGTGGTTTAGTTCCAAGACACTCTGTCTTCCATTCTTTGATAGGATATTTTCTGTCAAGTATTTCATAATCCACTTCTTTTTCCTCATCCGGAGCTATTGTTAGATATAATCTCAGCTCATCATTCTCTTTGTCACTATCATCTTCAGAAGTGTTTTGAATGTATCTTCTTTTCCTTGACTTCATCTTTTTCCTTGTACCAAGTTTTCTCTTTTTCTTACTTTCTTCTTCTTTGCTTTCCTCCTGAACTTCTGCTTTACTCTCCTTCTTGACTTCTTCTTTACTTTGCTCCTTGATCATTTCATCCTTAGAGGAATCAACTCCTTTCTCATTCATCTTCTTGATCAATCTTTCATCTTCAGCAGACCCAATAGAGATAAAATCTTCATCTGACCTCTTAATCTTCTCATACAAAGCTTGTACTTCCTCAAACTTCTTGATTTTCAATTCAGCATGCTTGAAGTTTCCCACATGCTTTAAGTAGGTCATCATTTGATTTCTTAATTGATTCTTTGTTGGTGGTCTGTTCCTGATAGCTTCTGATCTTTGTTGAGCAAGGAACTTTCTTTGAGCAGCAATTGTGTCATGAAGGAACTTAGCTCTTTCTTCTATTGTAAATTGCTCTCTTTCTTGTTCTTGAAGCTTCTCAGCAAGAAGTCTATCTGCCTCAATCCTTGCCTTTATATCATCAAAATTTCTTATAAGAGCTTCATTGGCAGCTTTTTCTTCAGCAATTCTGTTTCTCTCCTCTTCAGCTTCTCACTCTTCTTGTATTTTCCTAGCCATCTCTTCATCACTTTCAAGCTGTTTAAACTTTTTCTCAGCTTCAGGTATACCATCAGATTCACTTTCAGATTCATCCTCCTCTTTAATTTTCTTCTTTCCTTTGTCTTTTGGATCAATCTTTGGAAGAGGCTTTAATGTGAGAAGTGATCTTGTAGAAGTAGGCCTAGGTCTATCAGTTTCTTCAACATCCTTCAACTCTACACCTTTCTCTTTTTCTTTAGAAACAGCTTTGGCTTGACTCATGTTGAGGAGAACCTTAGCTATTGTTTCATCATCTCCAAATATTTTAGAAAGGGGTGTTTGAGTGGATGTTTGAGTGGCTTGAGCAACAATTTCTTTTCAGTACCTTTCTTATGCCCTTCAGTGCCTTCAACTTGTTTATTAGTACCTTCAATATTCTCTTCAGTACTTTCAATATGCCTGTCAGTACTAACTTTGGATCCGTCAGTACTAACTATTGGTTTGTCAGTACTAACTTTCTCAAAGTCAGTACTAACTCCTTCCTT
>BQNB010123946.1:2398-20015 GCA_026074375.1 Tanacetum coccineum
CATGCCACCACACATAATAAGCTGCAAATCATGAATACTCTGTAATCTTCTTCCCCTTTTTGTCATAATCCAATAGGGGTCTTGTGAAGATATGCAACTTGGATCTTTACAACTGTAAACCATATATCACACTACCAATCCAGCCTTCCAATGACTCAAATTACCCACCATTACGCACAATAAGAAAAATGAATTTAAGCAGTAGAAACTTAAACTAGCAATAGTAATAAACAACTAGCAGTAGTAATGAAACCTTTCACCTCAAGTGGTGCATGAACATATCCTGATGGTTAAACACTTTGTCAATTAAGCTTCCCCTAAAACCAATATGTTAACCATCTCTTGAATCTTCAAATTCTGTAGGATTTTTGTAATGATTACTGATGGAGAAAACTCAGTATAACAAACTTGATGTAGAAGTAGAATAACCCAAACTTGTGTCTTATGTCTTGTACTATCCATGTGACTCTAAACTCATACGTAGACCAAAGTATAAGTAGACAGCAATCTCTTGACAAAATCCTCAACTATATGAGACACTGAGCACAACAACGTAGCTCCTTAAAGTGATAGGAAATGTGAGCATTAAGCACCATAAGAGAAATCACACATTGCTAGATTTTGCAAGTCTTCATCAACACCATATAAAACAAATAAGTTATCTTTAAACGTTGTAAGCCATTTAAGATATGATAAGAACACGTACCCAAGTAATTCCACTTCATCGTCAAATAAGTGATAAACAATCATCTCCGTAACCAATTAATTCAAACAATCTAAAAACGAGCCTTTAAATATTTAAGAATATTTAAACCAAAATCAATCTACGTGTGTTGCCCGATATTTGTCATAACTAGTAGTTGAAACTTCTTCTAGCAGCTTTAACGCAAACAATATTAACTTTCCTTTAAGCCCAATTCTAGCAGCACTAAGTTTCAACGCGATCACATTCCATAAACATTCACGACATTAGTAGTATCTTTTTAAGCCCAAGCAATATTAACCAATCTGCTTTTTAATGCTAGCAGTACAAACTTAATAAGCCACGACCAAAAAGAACAGTAGTAATTGCTTTTCAAACCTACCAGTACTAATAACCAAGTAGCAGTATTGAGTGTACAATTCAAAAACCCTAGCAGTAGAAAGTATATATAGTAGCATTAACAAAACCGACAACATTAATCATCATATATGTTAGCAGCAGTAACACCTTTGAAGTTTAGCAATACTAATACCATATATGGGAACAATTCCTTTCATAAAACCGAACCTCATTGGCTACTTCCTACTTTTCATAATCAATATCCATAAACTTCCATAGCACAATAATACCAGCAACACCATAAATTAATCTGCCATAAAACACGACAACCATTCCTTATCATCACTTGAAACCAAGTCGCCATCACTCCACTTTTTGAACACACCTGCTGTTGCTCCTTCTTGATATCTTTTAAGACATTGTCATGATTATAGCAGATATAAACCAAAAACCCTACATCGTTCTTCAGACATAATGAATCCATTCAATAACATAATCGTGAAAGCCTAAACTCATCTTTTTCTGCTTTTATGAATTAGGGTTTGAAAACCCTAGTTTCATTGAATTCGCCTTTTATTGAAAACAGTAAACTCGATTATAAAACCTTTTGAATCCTAGATCAAGATCCCCGTGGCTCTGATACCACCTGATAGAACTAAAACATGTGATAGTTCTTAGGATCTTTTAAGCTCAGTTTGTTTAGAACTTATATCTAGGATTAACAATAACAATGATAACAATATGCAGCGGAATATAAATAAGAACATCAATGTTATTAAACAAGGTTTTATTACCATATGTTTCCACCAAGCCTCAAATCTATATGATCAGTATAGATCGTGTTACTCTACAATAACAAGGATCAAGTTACCTTGACCTTGAGGCTACACCACCACTATCTAATTAAACAACCAAACTATCAATCTAGGCGTTTACAAAAGGGGGGTGGGACCAATTACGCCTAGGGAAAATTAAACACCACAATCTTTTTATTTAGTCGGACTAATTTTTGTGGCGCAACCACATATTAATAACTATGTCTTTATGGATCTGTCCAGAAGGACCATAACCAAAAGGAAATTCTATTTGGAATTTACGGGGAAACTTGGTTCAATTAAGCTTTAACTTCAGTTACTTCTATTTGGGGGAATAATCAGGGGCCATTAACTTTTCATTCATTTTTGGCAAATAACTACAGGTCTTTTCGTTGGGGACTAAATCAGTATTTAACTTCAGTCTTTACTGTTGAATTAGGGGGAAAAACAAAAATAAATTTTCCAGCCATTAATCTTCATAACATTAATGTTTGACTAATCTTTATCTTCAACATTAATCTTGATCTTGTTTCCTTCTTTAGCATATCTTGTAGAATCCTCCATCATTTGTAGAATTCCATAATGTCAAATCAGTCCCTCTTGTTTCATTCTTTTGTTCTTTTGTCTCATAAAATCTATAATTCCTAACAGTATATATGAAATTCCCCCTAAGAATTAATATCCGTTTCATGCCCTACGTAATTTAATTTTCAGAAAAGTATCCCGAATGATGTAGAACTATTTTTACTCTAATCGTTTTTGCTTCGTGGTTCCGCCTTAACTCTCGAAATATTTTTCGTTATTATCCGTTAGCCCCAAAACTACCCTCCTATCTTAAAATTTACATAAAATAATAACCAAACCCCCCTCCTATCCTACCAAAAATGACACCACATGGATTAAATACCATGTGGTAGATGATCTCTCTTAGGTGTCTTATTTTGTACATACAATGGGACACTTGGCCTAATTGATTCCATGATATGCATATTCATCTAGCTAAACATCTCATTCTTCTCATAATTCTTTTTGTCAATCTCTCTTTTTGCTCTCTCTCTTGGTTTCGTGTACACCATCAACTCAAACCCTAAAATCAGACAAATTTTACTAGTAAATCTATCTTATAGTTGAAAATTTTCAAGACTAGCTCATATCCTATTGTTATAATCTCTTCAATCCCTCTTCAAGATCATCATTTGGCAACTTTAGGGGCTGATTTGTTGGAGTATTTTGATGGGTTTATATATTGAATGATGAAGTTGTTGTAGTTGGGTTATGTGATCTTGGGTTTTCAATTTAATTGGGTGTTATAAGGATCTCACTAAAGCTCTTTCATAATCACTCATTTAATCAAGTAAGCCCTAAACCCTTTTGATTAATTTTATTTTCATGATGAACTTGATATTTTTGATGTGAGTTTTATGAGTTTGATGAGTTTTAGTGTTCTTGAGATGTTTGTGATGATTGGTATGGCATTAGAATGATGTTAGGATGTTAGAAACACTAGTTGGATTGTTTGATTGAAAGTTGTTTGGATAGATAAATTGGGACAACAGGTTGATGGTGTGATGTCTAAATCTATTTGAATTAAGGTCTATGATTTTATAACTTCATTGGGTGGAGCAACATACAATGTTTATGTGGTGCTTTGGATGGAGCGGTAACTCGTCCGGATGACCAAGTTACGCCCAAATTAGTGAAACTAGTCCAAATTGGTGACTTGCAGATAGTTTTTGTGTTAATGGAAATTTTTTGGCTTAGAGCCTATTGTATCTTTACATAAATGGATAGATTATAATCTCAGGTCCATATGGTGAATTGGATGGAGTCGTATCTCCTTCGAATCTAGTTATAGAATCTAGTTATAGAATCTACTTATGCACAATCTAGTTATGCAGATAGTTTGTGTTTTAATGGGAAAATTTTAGCTTAAAGCCTATTAATTATTTACATGAATGAATAGGTTAATATCTCAGGTCCTAGTGGTGATTTGGATGGAATACCAACTCTTCCAGATGGTCGCGATACGACCAAAACCATGGAAACGAACTTAGTGTGTACCTAGAATTTGTAATACAGATAGTTAGGCTTGTAACGAATTTTATTTGACTTGAAGGCTACTGGATTTTTACATGGGTGAAGGTTACAACATATTAGGATGATGTGGTTCTTTGGATAAGGCCATAAACATTCCTAATGAATGAGTTACAATCAAAATGGCGAAACTAACTAGAAATTGTACCAAAATTTTCAAACGAATATATCATAAAAATTATGAACCTAGGTACTGTTTTTATAAAATTAAAAGTTGTAGATAACTGATAGACTTAAACTTGAGATTTTGAATGTGGTTCTAACTAGTTACGGATTGTGAGATATGATCAAAATGGTGAAGCGGGAAATTGTTTCCAAAACTTAGATTGTGTACTTAGGGGTAAATTGGTCATTTCACTTAAGTTTTGGATACATTGGAGTGTTTGGTTGATAACATCAGTAAACTAGGGTCATTGAGCTTGATTAAGGCGACAACCGTTCATTTATACCTATTACGGATTTTAAGATATAGGTCCATTAAGTCGGCGTAAGTGCAGAATTGTATAGTGTCAGATTGCTTTCAACGGTTTAACGAGTATAACAGTAACTCTTCCGGATGGTCGAGTTTACGACCAAAACGTGGAGGAAACGAAACTTTAGTGTGTACCTAGATTTTGTATTACAGATAGTCGTCTTGTAACGGAATTTTATTTGACTTGGAGGCTATCTGGATTTTTACATGGGTGTGAATGGTTTACAAACATAATTAGGCACATGTGGTTCTTTGGGATAAGATCATAAACATTCCTGATGAATGTGTTGACGTATTTCAAATGGCGAGAAACTAACTAGAAATTGTTCTTGATTTTCAAACGAATATATCATAAAAACTATTGACTAGGTACTATTTTTCTAAAACTAAAAGTTGTAGATAATTGATAGACTTAAACTTGAGATTTTGAATGGGGTTCTAACTAGTTATGGATTGTGAGATATGATCAAAATGGTGAAGTGGAAATTGTTTCCAAAACTGTACTTAGGGGTAAATTAGTCATTTCACCTAGGTTCTGGATACATTGGAGTGTTTGGTTGATAACATCAGTAAACTAGGGTCATTAAGCTTAATTAAGGCAAGAACCGTTCATTTATACCTATTACGGATTTTATGATATAGGTCCATTAAGTCGGCGTAAGTGCAGAATTGTATAGTGTCGGATTGCTTTCAACGGTTTAATGAGTTATAACGGGATTTTATAAAATGGGTAAATAAGTGGTATAAGTTGGTTTATACTTGAAGGTAGATTAGTTCAGGTCCTAAAGGGATGTTTGGATAAATTTACTTGGTTAAATGGGTAGGAAATGCCATACCATGTCACGATGATTCTCTTGTATCTTTTGCGTATTGTCATTGTGTGAGTTGTGGTTTACCGTACTAAGTAGCCTTTATTTTTAGGTGGTACTTAGAAGCGTTTGGTGATAGACGTACTTGATGTAACTTATGCGTTTGTTTTTTTTTTTTTTTTTTTTTTCTTATACATCTTTGACTTACGGTAGAGTTCATAGCCCTCCTTTTCCCTTTTAATTGTTTTCATAAACTATTTTCAGGGTGAGAATACATGCTCGTTTTACTAAGTAAACTTATTGATTTCTACTACTTAAGCGTTAAATGACTATTTTTACTAAAGCTTTTCTTTTACTTGATTTACTAAATGTCTTCAATTACTTGGTGTTTGATACATGGTTGTTTTCTTATGAACTTATTAAAGTTTGAATTGATGACTACATGATTTGAGAATATTGAATACCTATACATGAAACTGAGAGTTTCAAACACATGCTTGTTTTACTATTGGACACAAGTGTTTTAAGTTGTATGCTATCCAGATTATTGCTTGAATATTATGCTAAGTTACCAACATTGCATTTTTTATGTCCCTCACAATTCCATTGATTGAATCGTTAATTGCTAATGTTAGCTAGCGCGAGTGTTATGGATGATCTATTGGGATGACAAATCCCACACCTGAATTTTGGTCATAGTTGCCATGGTGCATTTAAACATTAGAGGGGACAGTTAGTTTGTGGCAAGCATCCTTATATTTCTCAGGGGCACAAAAATAGTTAAGGTTTCGGAGGTCATGTGCTTATTGCTATAATACATGTTTTGGTCTCTGGAGTTTCATTTCGTAGTTACTATTACTTAAATCTTTGTGGTCCCATTACTGTATCATTACTTGATTTATTGAATCACTACTTGGATTTCAAAAATAATACCTTGAAATATTGTAACGCTACTTTTCTTACTGATATATCACTTGATTTATTTCAATACTTCTTTTACTTAAACTTGTGAATTCACCAACATTATTGTTGACATTTTGCATGTATTTTCTCAGGTTATTATTTTGCTAGCTGAGCATTAGGAGCATTTGAGTCACGCGGATATATTTTTCAAGGCTTTATAATTTGAGTACCATTCGACAAATGTTTTGAAAATGCTTTCTATTACATTTCAAATGGGACCTATTGTAACTCTGATATTTTATAAAAATTATCAAATGGTTGACTTTTCAAAATGTCTCACTTAGAGTCATTTTCTGTAACATGTACTTTATGCTATGAAGTAGCACCCTAAGTGGTATTCCGCTGCGTGTTGATTTTGGGGGTGTTACAAGCGCGAAGCTTATTAAAAAAAGGATTCTTTAGGAAAATCCCCCTTAAACTTCTTTTATAGTTTGTTCTAGTGGATGAGCCGTACTTCTCAATAATTCATAATGTCCAATTTTTAATTAATCTTGAAATCAAGTTTCATAGTATAGAGTCTAATTAATTTTCACAAAAAACAAGTTTTCCACGAAATGAATAGCAGGTCATAATAAACATGTATTAGGCGTGTAATTAATAGACCAGTTTAATATCATCTTTCTCTATAAGTATTAGTCCATATTGAATACATATTAGGGGTGTAAACAAGTAATCAAGTAAAATATGTACATAATTAGACAAATACAAAAGATGACATTAATCAAACAAGTAAACATGTAAAATCCTAGTTCTTAAGCGAGTCTTTCCCAATTGGAGAACCATAAGACCCTCGCTGGGTTTTCATCAATGTGCCTAGATCGCCTCATTCATCACAAAAGTGATTGAGTAGGTCTTATGGCCCGAAAAAAAACAAAATCAGACTAAATATGTAAAAGATCTAGTTTCCACAAAATTAAAAGATTTTATTACCATAAATAAAAATCAAGATCTTTTAGATATATAGTGTGATCTATTATAAAAAAGAAACAAATCTACTAAATTAACAATTTAAATTTAATCCATTTTTAACCTATATTAACAATTAATAGTTTTCAAGATCTAGATCTACAAATTTTATATAATTATGGCAAGGATTTGCATAATCTTTGTCATATTTGCAATAAAACAATAAATAAAATATCAAGCGCAACAGATCAATCATATAAATTAAATCTAGGCGTGTATAATTCAAGACATGATATAATTCAAAAACGTGTAACCCTAATGCCAAAACAACCTGGCTTTGATACCACTGTTGAGATATAAGAAACTAGATAACCAGTTTAGCAACGAGTACGCAGCGGAATGGATCTAGTTTTAGCACATAGATTAACACGTAAAAGTAAATAATTACTTACCTCTTGATCTTGAACTTGAAAACGAGTTAGCGGTTAAATTACCGCTTCTACGGTTGCTCACACAAACACGTCAACCAAGTATGCCCAGACTGCTAGTCTAGATCTTCACGTACCAAACACCACGTGTTAAATCGATTACCAAACGCACCACTTGAGTCTTGAACCAAAAACCAAGTGAACCGAATAACCTTGAACCAAAAATCGTCAAACCCTAGTTAGGGTTTAATCAAATTTGGTTGAACCGAAAACAATCAAACTGAAACCCTAGTTTGGGTTTCTAATCGCCGAGCAAGGAGAACCACCGAAACGAACACCACGTGTGATCTTGAATCGCCAATGAAGGGGAACAAGAAAAACTGAAAACCCTTGAGGGTTTTGAGTCGAATTCAATGAAGAGGGAGAGGAACCAAAAATCCCTTGAGGGATTTAATTTCGGTCGATTAAGGGGAGAAGGGAGAACCAAATCTTGTAGGGTTTTTAGGGATTTTAGTATTGTGAATGAATGATTATGAGGGCTAGGGTTGATATATTTATAGTGCTCAAACCCTAGTTGAAGATAAACTATAATTCCCCCTAATCCTAATCACACACCAATTCCAATCCCTTATCTCCAAATTAAACACAAAACACCATTCTAGAATCCATAAGGGGCCGACCATACTTAGGGCACCCTTAGGTATCAGTTTTTGTCCAATTTGATCCCTTGGTTTATTATTTAAAAGTTCGTTAAGCTAGTTATACAAGTAACGGTAAATAACGACTATTCAAATACATTTCGTGAAGTAAACATACTCTTCGTGTTTAACGTGTGTGTCCCCAATAAGCCCACATATTTATAATGTATTTAACGCGAATCCAACTACCATATTCCAACAAATACAATTAACACGTAATTTTACTAGCCTTTAATCAATAGAATTACTAAGACTATTGATATACTAAATATTGAATTCTTGAAAATGTTAGTGATTAAAATAACCACCTCTAACGATCTTACACTACACGTCACTGAGATACGCTAGGATGCTAGTGCTTGCTTCACGATTAAATAACAGAACACGGTGTTCTTGTTTTTAGTTTTGTGTTGATCCAATCCCACGAGAGGAATAAAAAAACCAATCAAAACAACAAGGAAGAAGAAATTGCATGCAATACTGTGTTGCATGCTTATTGTAATTAAATTTAGTATGCATATGGAATCAAATTTGTATACACAGCATTCATGCGAAGTTGTCGACTGACATTTTTTAGGGATGTATGCATCGTTTATTAATTTGAATGAAAAAGTTTAGGGGTGTTTATATAGCCTTTAAACTTGTCCTTCAAGTTTAAGTTATCACCTCTTCAACTTTCCAAAATCGGCACTCACCCCCTTCTAGTCTCTTCAATGGTCGGCTCCTTTCCTCCAACCCCACGAGTTTTGGTTTTAAAACTAATAAGTTCATCACTTATTAATTAATGCATAGTAGTTAATTATAACGACTAACGATATAATTAACAATCATTTATTATTTCATGAAACATATTAGTATAATTAATAAATATACAAAATATATTAATTACATTAATAAACGTATCCTCTGTGTATACGTGTGTGCCCCCGAAAGGCTTTTTTTGTTGTATAAATAGTTATGAACAGTAATGTTATGACGCCTAGATCCATAAATGTGGTTTTTCATAGGATTAGCTTTGCAATAAAAAAAAGGCTAGCGGCGCAGCTTGTTGCTCGTTTGCCTTCCACCGCTATGTAAATAATAAGTTATAAACAAGAAAATTATCTAAATATCCATCATTAATGGAAATCACAGATTATTAAAAATAATAATAATAATAATAATAATAATAATAATAATAATAATTTATAAATACTGATGTTTTAAAATATAAATATTCTGAATTATCTCACTTGATGTAATTGTTTTGCTGAATTACTATTACATCGCAAACCACTCTCTGTTCCAAATTTATTTGTCCACATTTCATTTTGAGTTGAACTAAATAAATTGATTCATTACTTAAAATATGATAAAGCGAAATTCTTGGTTCTGAACATCATTACTATTATCATTGAGATTGTTATTAAAAATAATAGAAAATAAACTTAGTTTTAAATTTATGTTAAAGAGTTATAACCTGTTCATTCTCTGATATTAAAATATGTGAAGTAGATAATGATAAAAATATTTTTTGCATATACTAAAGACAAATTATTCTTAATACTAGTTAATTAGTTAAGAGTATAACTGTCATTTTGTATTAAAATATGAAGTAGTAATGATAAAAATATTTTTTTGTCTAAAGACAATTATTTTAAGACATACGGACTCGTATGTTTAAGACAACTAAACCTTAGAAGTTGTTGATAACTTGCTTCAATAATAGCATTCTAAGGTGACAAATTGCTTCTATAATAGCGTTCTAAGTTGGATGACATTGACAGTTGAAAATGTTGATAATTTGCTTTAAGAATGGCGTTCAAAGTGACAATTTGCTTCTATAATAGCAAATGTTTTGAAAACGGGTCTCTAATCGACCTGGTGAGTCATCGGGTCACATGTTTAATTAGTTTGATCACTGGGTCAACTTGGTCTTGCACAACAATTTTTTTTTTTTTTTGCAATTATACAAAAAAAAGTATATATATAAATTATGAATATTTCATATATTAAGCCTAAAAATCATTTACTAGTACTAACAAATATAATATGTAAAAATAAAATTACGTCGCAGGTATATATAATTAACTTACTTTATTTGTAAAAAACACAAAAAAACTAAAACCTGGCTGGGTCTCGAGAACCGGGTTGACCCGGATCACTTCAAACCTTGCGGGTCTAACCGGATTTCAAAAATATGAAACTCGGTTTAGTTTGACCTGTTTTTTCAATCGGAACCCAACCGGATTTCAAACATTGATTCTAAGTTGGATGACATTGACAGTTGAAAATGTTGATAATTTGCTTCAAGAATGGCGTTCAAAGTTGACAATTTACTTCTATAATAGAAAATGTTTTGAAAACCGGGTCTCTAATCGACCTGGTGAGTCATCGGGTCACCGGTTTAACCGGTTCGAACACCCGAGTCAACCCGGTCTTGCATAACAAAAAAATAAAAAATATTTGCAATTATACAAAAAAAAGTATATATATAAATCATGAATATTTCATATTTTAAGCCTAAAAACCATTTACTAGTACTAACAAATATAATATGTAAATATAAAATTACGTCGCAGGTATATATAATTTTTTTTTAGGTAAAGAAAAAAATTGTCAAACACGAAAAAAACTAAAACCCGGCTGGGTCTCAAGAACCGGGTTGACCCGGGTCACTTAAAACCTGGCGGGTCTAACCGGATTTCAAAAATATGAAATCCGGTTTAGTTTGACCTATTTTTTCGATCGGATCCGGTTTAACCGGTTGAACCGACTGGGTCGAACCGGGTTTCAAAACATTAGTTCTAAGTTTGGTGACATTGACAGTTGAAAATGTTGATAATTTGTTTCAATAATAGCGGTCTAAATTGATAATTTGTTTGTATAATAGCGTTCTAAATTGGATGACATTGACTCAGGGGCGGAGTAAGGACAAACGTGTAATTTACCCCCACAAACAATAACCACATGTTGCAATATCATAAGAGCAGGGGGTACGCTCGCGCCATCCACTCGCGCCGAGCTATTAGCCCAAAAATCCCTCGCGCCAACGGCACCGCTGGTGGCGTCATAGCGGCTCGCGCCGTAGCCACCAGCCTGCACTATATCCTTTTTTTGATTTTTTGAATTTATATCAGTTGAAAAACGGTTATGTTTTTTAAATTTTGAATTTTTTAGCTGTAGGAGCCTTAAAATTGCCTCAATTTTACCCCCTAAAGTCCTATAAATACCTCTTTATTCCTCCATATTTTACACACTCCTCCAATATAATTTATAACAAAATCCTCTCTACTTCTTATATTTTTTTTTCAAAAATGAATCCCAACTTTCCTTGGATAACTAATATGCTCAACGATCCTTCAAACCAAATCCCAGGCTCTTCTTCGAACCCGAACCCGATCCCGATCCCCAACCCCAACTTTCCCAACTTTAACCCGTTCAATCCTGAACACCAATTGCTCTTTCAACAATTTCAACTTCAACAACAAATGGCGCATACCAATTTTTCTCAAGAACAATCCGGTAATTCCCACCAACCATCCCAAGAAATTGAAGAAGAAGAAGACGAGACGGAACTGGTCCCGACTTCGACGTCTAAGAAACCCGATAATTCATGTGGGAAACGTGTCAAGTCAATGGCTAAAAAATCCGATAACCCAGAACCGCAAAGCGAAACCGTTCAAGTTCGAAATTTTTGGAGCCAAGACGAAGAGTTACTTTTGGCCGAATGTTTCATTCAAATATCCGAGGATCCAAGAGTCGGTTCGGATCAAAAGAATGACACTTTTTGATACAAAATTCGTGATGCATATAATAAGAAAGCCGCAAAAAAAGGCTTTACGATTCGTACCAAGAACATGTTGACGGGAAAATGGACTCCTATGAATCGAGAGGTTACCAAGTTTAATGCGTTGGTGAATGAAGCGAAGGCCATGAGTGGGGAGAACGATGAGAATTTGATGAGTATTGAACTCTTGTATCAAGCACACGAAAAAACAAATTTTAAGCATAAGAGTGCTTGGAACTTTTTGAAAGGCAAGCACAAGTGGAACAATCCCGAATCGACACAAGCAAGACAAAATCGTAATCGGGTTACCAACGAGGAACCCAAGCTATTTGGAGACGACACGTTACCTCGTCCACCCGACATGCATAGGATTGCTAAGAGTCAACGTTCTTCAAACTCTACCGCTAGTTCCGGGTCAAACCCGGCAATGTTTCAAGAAATGATGCAACAACAAATGAAGATTGAGCGGAAGGAAATAATGGAGAGTATGGACCGCGAGATTAACTCTCGAGTCGCGTTGAAGGATTCTAAAAGGGTGACCGAGGACTTGAAAGTCTTACAAATCTCGACGGACAGGATGGATCCGATTGATGCGGCTATTGTCAACGCACAAAAAGCCCGAATCCGTGCCTTATATCATCCGAATAACTAATTTACTTTATGTATTGTTTTTAGTATTTTTTTTCGTATTCTTTTTTTGTTTTTTAAGAATGTAATGTTTAATGAAGTTTAATAAAGTTTTATTAAGTATTTGTTATGTTTCTTTTAAAAAAAAATTAAAAAATGGTGTTATGGCTTGAGCCAACGAGGGAGCCACCTGAATGTGGTGCCATAGCAATTCTGGTGCCATAGCACTTTTGCTGACGTGACAACACTTTTTGGTGCAATGGCTTGAGCCATGGCACGACGGTACCCAGTGCTCTAACAGCTTCTCCAAGATTTGAATTGATGGAGCTACTTACAATTACACCATGCACCAACCTAAGAAGTAAGAACACACGTATGTCTACTCAATGGTGGTTCAAAAGTAAAGCTACTAAAGCCATCACTTTAGGCCTCAAATATTTAAAACTACTCCGAATTTGCTAACACCCTAATATATAGTCGGTCCACATATTTACTTGGACATCATATTTGTTAGATAATGAAAACCCCGTAGGTTATAATTTATTATTGATCACTATTTATAATAGTGCAAACCCTAATGCCCTAAACCCACAAACCGGGCTTAGGCTTATTTAGCCTCTAATACTCCCCCGCAGTCCGAGCGGCGAAATCATGAAAGCTCGAACTGGAGTAGTAAAACTAGAAAAGAAGAAATAAAACAAAACAAACAAATTACGAGATAATTCAAAGTATTTCTATACCGGAGAATAATTCAAAGTATTCTCACCAACACAAATTACGAGATAATTCAAAGTATCCCTATAACGGAGAATAATTCAAAGTATTCTCACCAATAAAAATTACGGGATAATTCAAAGTATCTTTATAACGGAGAATAATTCAAAGTATTCTCACCTGAAAAATAAAATAAAATAAAACAAAACAATTTTTTAACCATAATTCAACACATAATAATAAATCCCCAATAATAACCCCCTTCTCATCAATCACCACCCATCACTTATACCATTATCAACCCAAACAAAACTCATTAAGCCATAGCAGACAACAACTATATAAGTAAAAGATTTAAACAAACCATCATCAACAAACAACAATCTGAATTCACCGGCAAAAACCTTTGCTAAAATTCAAGTCATTTGTTTTGATCCTGAAGCCACCGACTCTTCTTACAATGAATCTGATGACGTCATCATCACTAAACCTTGCTCTCCTCGCCGTATCATTTGCAAGATCGTCATCACCAATCTTGTTCCTCCTACTGATAATAAAGATGCATTTTGTGGGGGTCTGAATGACATTTTGGATAGTTTGGTTGTTGTGTCTGGGTTTAGCAAGACCATTAAGCACGTCTAGATAGATTGAATGGTGAATTTTTTTAGGGTTTTATTTTGGAGATCAGTGTTGAGAGGGTTTGATGGGGTGACGTAAAGGAGGCAGCTTAACATAGCCACCTCGGTCTGAGGATCAGACCTGCTCCAATACCATGTTAGACAATGAAAATCCCGTAGATTATAATTTATTATTGTATCACTATTTATAATAGTGCAAACCCTAGTGCCCTAAACCCACAAACCGGGCTTGTGCTTATTTAGCCTCTGATAATCTTGAGGTCTCGATATATAAAAGCTCCCGGTTACTAAAAGTGCCAAAACATTAAGGATATTTTATTAGTTTTTGTTTATTACATACGCCCGTATGACTAAGTCCTTATTTAAGATTATGTTGATCCCTTTTGAACAAATCTTACTTAGCTTGTTAAAGCTTAGTTGTGTTGAATAGATCCAAGACAACTATAATAGAAACTAAGATTGTGAATACTACAAACTATGCGGAATCTAGCTTGTAATACTAAGAAGAACAATGAAATAGTAAAACAAGATCTTGCTAAACTTTCAATATATTAAACACAATCAAAGTTACAGAATAACCTTGAAACTATGAATACTAACTATATTTGCTATGAAAACTATATAAAACTTGATATCTAGATCTATGCCGTAGGGTTCCTTTTATACACCAAGGAAACCCTAATGGGCTTACAAAACGCGTTACATGATCATGCATATCTATTCCTAATATATCTCATGCATATCACATAAGCAGTACTAACTATTTTAACTAACAGTACTAACTATTATAACTAACAGTACTAATAAACTGACAGTACTAACATTTTGTACAAGCAGTACTAACTATAACACTAACAGGACTAACTTAGCTTGGCAATACTAAGTTGAACCAGCAGTATGAACTTGTATAAGCCCTTAATTCCTAACAATCATCCCCTAAACATGTGATTTACCTTCAAATCATCAAGTTTCTGAATTAAACCTTCTGTGTTGAGAGAATGCTTCTAAACACTTTATTGTCTTGATCTGTTTGCTTGTATAAAGATTTTCCTTAAAAGTTCATTTGCCATCTCTGAAGATTATTCTACTAACGGCTTGTTAACCAACATCAACATTAGAACTCCTTTTGACAATGGATAATCTTTTTCTACCAGCATGAAAATATCATGTCCTCTGTCTGTAGATACATGGTGAACACCACATGTATCATATAACCTCCATGTTAATGGATCATGCATATATCTCTGAAGCTTCCATAGAATGTCATCAATATCAAGTTTAAACAACCTCTTCAATTCAACCCATAATGTTCTTTTTTGTCATCAGTAGGATCTGTTGAACTAAATCTTTCTTTAACCAAACTCCATAGCTTATCTAGGTCATCTCTATCAAATTTCTTTAACATATCATCAAAAGTCTGATAAGCTTCTGTATGGTTTCCAACTCTGATAATTTTCCAATACCTTCTTGTGTCTTCAGAGTAAACCTCCCAGTCTATGATTGGATATTTGACCTGTAAAGCTTCAACATAGACTTCTTCCACTGGAACTACCATCATCATCTGTTGTAAATCCTCTTGTAGCAATTCTGTTTCTTCTTCTTCTGGTTGTTCTTGAATTGACCCTGAAGCTTCATTAGTCTTTTGCTTCTTAGAACCTTTATGATCCAATTCTACTTCTGCAACCCTTTTAGAACTTCCAGTTGTTAATTCAGGAACTATTTTGTCACCTTCACTCTCTATTGGATGAAAAATTAGTACCCTTCTCATTGTTGTTTCAAACAAAGCCTTGAGCTCGTCAAAGGAAAGTCTCTTTAATTGATGTAGAGTGTGACTTCCCATATGCTTGATGTAGTTACACATATAAGTTCTTTGTTGAACCTGTGTGAGTGGCTTGTTCCTCCTTTCTTCATCTCTTTGTTGGGTAAAATATTTCTTTCTCTGGTTGATAAGTTCTGCAAGCAGTCTTGCTTTTTCAGCTTCAGAGTATGTTTCTCTTTCTTCTGCTTGTATCCTTTATGCTAGCTCTTTATCAGCTTCAATTATAGCTTGTATATCTTCCCATTATTCAATATTGAAAGAGCTAGCTTCTTTATGCACTCTAGCAATCCTCTGTCTCACTGCTGCATCAAACTCTTCTTGTAGCTTTAGAGCTACTTCTTCATCCCTGCTATTTGAATCTGCTCTCTCTGTTTCATCTTTTTTGGAGACTCAGACTCTTTTATAATGGCTTTACCCTTATCCTTTGTTGCAACTGATGAAGGAGTACTGGCTTCTTAAACCATACCAGCAGTATTAACTGGCATTGATGCACCAACAGTACTAACTGATTCTTTAGCAGTACTAATTTCACCACTGCTAGTACTAACTGTCCTCCTTCTTCTAGTATAAGTGTGAACATTTATAGTTGCATCTGCAAGTACCTTAGCTGCACTAAAAACTCTTAAGTGATCTTCAGGTTGATCTTGTTGAGCACTGACCTTTGTAGGAGTAACCTGATCCTCAGCATTAATTTAAACCAAAGTAATTCTTGTATCTTGATCAATTTCTTCAATCATACTCCTCCCCTGTTTGGAAGGATCCTCCAATTCTTCTTCATCATCAGATATAACCACTCTTGACCTTCTTCTAGCTTGACTTAGTCTTCTCTAATTTCTTTACCTTCTTGATAAGTCTAGTAAAAGCATCACTATAGACTTTCTTTGTCTGCCTCAAGTCTGTCTCCAAAGCTTCACATTTATCTAACAATTTTGTGACCAATTCCATCAATTCATTTTATTGCATTTTGCCCTCATCACTTCCAAGTGTATGATCTCTTGGGAGAGGTGAATCATGTGGCATGGATGGGGTCTTATTAATGTTACCACTGCCCTGCCCTACATCTAAGCTAGTGACAGTAGTGGCAGCCCCTCCATGTCTGACATCCACACCTGTGGATGCAGCCTCATCTGCTACATTGGTGTGAGGAGGAGAACTGAGCTGAGGAACTTCAGTTTCCTGTCTGATAGGACTCCTAAGTGTTGATGAAATATGTGGTGGTGAGGTTGATGGAGCAACTATGGGTGTGTGATGGGACTCAACTAGGACTGTTGATCCTTCACCCTGAAAAATGGGACCCTGAACAAGCATTGTTGGAAACAATGGAATGTCCACCCTATTATAACCCTTAGAAATCCTTCTTATATTGCCAAAAAGTTTTTGAGTAAGAGTAGGAGCAATATAAGTTCTTTTGTGAGGTAGAAGCTGTCTTTTATGCTTATTCAAAAAGATTTGTAGAAATCTTAGATACATTAAAATTTTAGACTGATTATCCAAGTTTTTCACCATGCCATCAAAAATCAATTTTGAAAAATTAAAAGTTCTGTTTGTGGCCAAGCAAATGATAGTTGTGGCTATGTTGCTACTAAATTAATCCCAAGCAGTTTTCTTAGCACTCAAACAATGAAGGATGGTATGGATCAAAAACCTCCACTAAGAAGAAAAGTGTCCTGTTTGAAAAGTTAATCTGTTAGAATTGGACACATACCCCATTAGAGCAAATTGCTAAAAAAAACTTAGTATTAGGTAAAGTACTAATACCATTAGAAGTTTCTAACTTGAGATGCCTCTTATAGATGCTTTAGTAACAGTCTTAACTCTCCCAT
>BQNB010123947.1:0-20015 GCA_026074375.1 Tanacetum coccineum
ATCCTGAATTTTAAATTCCTTTTTGAGTGTTGATTATTGTTCTTTAGGGTCTCAACTCAATCTTTTTGTAGCTTAAAATTTCATAAGGATCTGTTTGTTTGCTTATTTTTAAGCTCAAAAGTGGGTTTTGTTAAAATTGCAAAAGTTATCAAAAATTTGTCTAAGTGTTGAGACAGTGTGAGATAGCCTTTTCATGAAGCTTTTTAAGTGCTTATCTGAATTTCAAAATACTTTTTCATTGTTGCTTATTGTAGCTTTTTGGCCATTGTTCTTAGTGGTATAAGCCACTAAGCCATAAGGATCCTTTTGCTAGCTTATTTTTAAGCTAGAAAAGTCCTTATTGGCCTCTTTGCTTATCAGTTTTGGCCAAAAGGTTCAATTGCTTATTTAAGCTTATCTGCTTATTGCATTTGCTTATTCTAGATTAGTATAGCTTATTTGGTTGGAATAAGTCGCCTTTAGCTTATTTTCTTTTAGTTTAGAGCTTATTTAAGCTTATTTGCATTCTAGCTTAAAAATTTTAAGTTTTATAGTTTTTTGAGTTTTCTGACATTTTAGCTTATTGTAGTAGCTTATTTTAGTTCCTAAGTGCTTTTTAGATATGTCCTATTATCTGTCTTAGCTTATTTTAAGATTTCATTTGCTTATTAGTGCTTAAATTGCCCAAACAGTTAGCATTCTAAGCCTTTAAGAGTAAAAAGCATTTCTGTCTTATTTAGCTTATTTCTGTACTTATTTTAGGTTTATAAAAAAGGTTGTTTTGCAAAAGTTGCTTATTTTTAAGTGTTTTCAAAAGTTATAAAAAATGGTAAAAATAAAAACACTTGGGATAGTGGAAAACCCCGGATGAGCAAGACTCGAACCCGGGACCTCTACCACCATCGACCGAGCATTTTATCCCAACACACTCAACCATTTTGCTACAATAGCTCATCCGTTATAAGTTTCCTTTAGTTAATATTTATACACATTTTGAGCTCTTTTGTGTAATAAGCTGATTTGGCTTATTTCACAGCTTATTCGATAAGCTGTTTTCACGAGCTTAATTTTCTTAGATTCTATACTATTAAAGCTACTTTTCATAATTTTTTCAGAATTTTTATAAAACGTTTAGTATTTTTTTTTAAATTTAATTTTCTTTAAAATTGTTTTTAATTCATAAAATATTATAAAAAAGTCAAAAAAATATAATTCTTTTTAAGAAAAATTTCTTTTAACATTTAGAACCTAGGAAAAATAGATTTAATTTCGTAGGGTTTAAATTGCAAAATTTCGATTTTTAATGAACGGGATTGATTCCCGTTCACATTTTTAGTGTTTTCAAACCCAAATCACCTTCGTTTTTGGTCTAGTTTTCTTTGCCTTAGCTTTTTGGTCAATTAAATCTTATAAAAGCCAAAAAGATTATCGTAGGACTTAATTTTAATAATTTAGGGTTTTTAGGTCCGTTTAGGATTCCTGATTTGCATTTTTAGTTAAAATTAGTCTTCCCTTAAGTGATTTTAAGTTTTTGCCTTAATTTTCTCGTAGTTTTAGAAAACCAATATCAATCTTGTTCCATTCAAGCATCAAATCTCAAAACGACTCTCGGCTTTCAATTGCATTCCTCATCGGGGATAACGACCCGGGAATCATACTCTCGGATTACTATAATTGTGAGATTTTTTGCTTCCTACCCTCTTATCTTTATATATTATATATTATAAGTATATCTTATATTTATATTTATATATTATATATTTTAAAAGGTGTAGATCAGAGTCGATCAGTGTGGTTTGGTGACAAATAAATAAAGAAATAAATATTGAATTGAAATTGTATTTTAAAAAAGAAAAAAAGTTGAAAAGACATTAATACTCTCACATTTAACAGTCAAAGTTAGTCAAAGTAACATTTTAGACCAAAAGTGTTACGGGTCGATAAAAACGGACTGAATTCGTTACATTTTAAACTATTGGACCAAAACCGTTATACCCGATAAATCACAAGGACCAAAAATGTAGTTAACTCTAATATAAAACCTTACCAGTCAAGTACATGTTCTTTGTAGGAAAGAAGTCCTCATAGTCGATAAACTAAAAAGGGTGCCTCAAAAACTCGTCGGCCTTAACATAACTTTTTCTCAGTGTTGCTGACTCATGGAGATCAATCATGTAAGTCCTATCTTTAATGTTACATGACTTGTATTTGTTCGGTTGTATAGTAAATCCCATTATGGAATAAATAAATCCTTCCTGTAAAGTATCAATCAATTATTGGGTTATACTATTTCTAGCTGTGAGTTCATAATAGTTCCTTGCCATAACCTTGCATCAGGATTTTAGGTAGAATATTATGTGAGATTTTACCTTCTCATCTGAGACAACAAAGCATGTGCTCATGTATTGGCCATTAACAACACCTACATCACTTTTTCTGCAGGCAATTACTATTACATTTTCGTCATCAGATAAACCCACCACATCAAGGAAAAAGAGTGATATTTGATCTATGGGTTACTTTGAACTAATGAAGGTTTTCCAGCAATATAGATTTTCAATGCAGATTTGCAATATCATCTGGAAGATGTGGTAAGCTAATTCCAGAAAATGGGTTATTTATAACTCTCAATGACCATGGATTAAAGCAGTGTTTTGAATTTTTAACTCATGGTCGTTGGCATCTATAGAGTTTGGAGTTGTAAGGTCTTTAACAACATGATTGATGATTTGTATTCTTAAAGGAAGTTGTATAACTGTAACTGCACAATGAATGTCGGACAATTTTAATGGATACTGCAAAATGGAAGTCACAGAATGAGTGCAAGCCTTTAATGGATACAGCCCCATTAAATTAAGAGGTTGTATCTTTTGGTATAATAGATAGATATTTAAGAGTTATCTCAATTACATAAAAATTATATTTCTCACGGCAACTATTTATAGTGGTATAGTCATATTATATTGGTTGGAGTTTATAAAAGCTTTATTGTATCTCAAGGCAAACGTAGTGAGACAAGTTACAGGTTTGCTTAGAACAATTAAATATAATTAGTTTTTAAAAGGGGCAAAACAGGAAATAAGAGTGTATTTTTGCCTAGCACCTTAGTGTATTTTTACCTGGTGTGCATAAGAGCTTTTATATACTAATGGTGTGTTTGGCGACACGTAGCAGTAGCAGTAAGCAGTAAGCAGTAAGCAGCAGCAGTTAGCAGTAGTTGTTTGCTAAAAAAAGTGTTTGGTAACGTAGCGGTAGTAGTAATTATAAAGTGTAAAATTACAAAAAGGGGCATATACACATTAAAATAAGAAACTAATTAAGGAAATAAGAAACTAATTGAGGGTATATAAGTAATTTAAAACAAAATGCTGAAGCATTTGCTTGAAACGCTTCTTTAACAAGCATTTTAATTTGAAGCAGTTGCATAAATCTAAACTCTAGTTGCTTTGTTGCCAAACAAGCTTTTCAACAAAACCGCTAACTGCTTGCCGCTTACCGCTCTAAAACGCTTCCAAATGTTGTCTACCAAACATGACCTAAGAACCAATTGAGGTTCACATGAGTGGTTAAGTGCCTCTTGCTCCTTAACCAAGGTCTTGGGTTCGAGCTTTAGGTATGAAAAAAATCTCAACTGAAAGGAACGCTGCCAATCGAGACACCCATGCAAACTTCCGCGCCAAATTAGTCCACTCAGCAAAGATGATAGAAACTCCTCGTAGTAGAAAAAAAATATACTAAAAAGATATACATGACTAGAAAAACCATAAAGTACCATTAACTTACCAAAGTATATTCTTGTCACTTTTACAATGGCATCACAAGCATCATTGTTAGTACAAAAAATGTTTTGAGTTGAAAGAACAGATCTAAAAGGTTATTGGGTTGGGCCAATAGAAGTGGTCTTGTACTAAATCAAGTAATGATGATGATTTACTGCACAAGTAAAGACAAACTGTTAGTCTTATCGTGAGGACAGACCCTACGATTAGACTCCGGCGTAAGAGTAACTATTCATGATATGCAAGAGTATGTATGTGTATAGAATGTGGTCAGAAAATCATACCTTGTGGGGTGTCAGAGTACACCTTTTTATAGGTCAGCCAAATATTAGGTTTTCCTAATATTTCGCTTATTTTTGTTAGTGAGCCGAAGTGGGACCCTTATCAGATAAGGGTCCGCAGTAATCGTGTTTTACGGATGTTGGTTCCCTTCCGCGGATGTTGCTTGGTCTTGTTGAGCTTGGACCCATGTATAACTTATGTAATCCAGGCCCGAAGGCCTGTTACACGTATTATACGTCATCAAGTCCCCCCAGTCTAGTGTGTCTATTGCGTGCGATTGTTATTGCGTGCGGTAGATATCACTAGACTCAGAGTCTGGTACTCTTGTATTTTTGTGTCCTCCATGCTTGTCTTTCCGCGACGTTCCGTTGCCCTTGTAAGGTGGGATGTGGGTGACGTGGTCTCTTTGTGGCCTTTTACTTTCTGACTGATTTGACTGGTTAGTCCAACTGCTTAACTGTCATCACTATCTTTTACTTTTCATCTTGGTCGTTGACTCGGAGGTCATTGCCACATGGAAGCATCTGGGGAGGACTTGTATTTACTGTACCAAGGGTATAAATAGTCGGTGTGGTTTTCACTGTTTCCTTTTTCATCTTCTCTAACTGTAATTACCATTGTTCAAAATTTCTTCAAGCTCTCAATTCTGTACTTTTTGTGCCCCATTTCAAAGAATTTTAAGCTTTCAGGTTAGGCCCCGATCTTTGTTTACTTTATCATGGGCAGTATTACAGATATAAAGTCGGTTCTTACTCTAAAAGCTCTAAAAAAATTTGTGAAACGTATCATATTCCTGATGAAGTTCATCCACAATTACCTAGCCCTACCAAACAATTCATGAAATGCCTACCGGCAAGATAGGTGTATACACCAGACTCTTTGAGTATGCCAATTTTTGTTTACCACTTTCCACTTTCCTTGTTAATGTGCTCAGGCACTATCGTATCCATATATCCTAATTATCTGTTATTGGTGCGGTCAAAGTATCTCATTTTGAGATCCTTTGCCGTGTTCACGGTCTTGAACCAACGGTTGGGTTATTCCGTTTTTTTATGTTAATTCCAAAAATAAAGGTTGGGTGTCGTTTAGTAAACGCCAGGGGAATGATGCCGTGTGTTATACCAAACCGTTAGACTCATTGAAAAGCTAGAATGATCATTTCTTCTGGGTCGACGCTTTCGCTTGTCCTACCTCCTTTCCATGGAACACTAGCAAAAATGTGTCAAAGGACCCTTTTCCCAAGCCTTCCTAATATAATGCGGAACACTATGCTACCCTAGTTGCGTATCCAGCTCCTTTCCACAAATATCCGGAACCTTTCCTTTGCTTAATAGTAATTAGTCGTAACTATACTTTGGATGAAGATACTTACCCCCAGTTTCTGCATGATAACGATGAGGGTGGGTGCTTATTGTTATAACTTACTTGTGTTTTTTGTTTCTATTATTTTTGCTGACCGCTTTATTCTTTTATCTTTTTGTGTAGAAATGGATTTGCTCTCCTTTATCCTAACTGCCGATCCCACAAAGGTGAGGGTTGGTGAGAGGCAGCGTGCGGAGGATGAACCAAAGTTGTTGGATACCACTGTGGGGCGTGTTATTCCGCTTTTACCGGTTGCCCCTGCTCGTGCCTCAAGCGAGCTAAAAGCAAGTGTTGAGAAGCTTTTTGACGAAAGAGGTAGCTGTAGTCACACGGAGCGGGGTAATTCTGTGAGTGGTGGGCATGGCATTGATATTCTGCAAGTTATTGTAACTGCGGAGATTGTTGCTGAAGACGCGGCTCCTGTGCAACCAAAGAGTCATAGGAAAAGGAAAACGGTTGTTTCTGATGCTGGTGAACCTTCACACCCTCCTCAGAAGATAAGGGAAGATCACGGAACTTTAACTGGGCCATCTGTTGCTGGTAAATCTAAGTCCGCACTCCAAAGATTACTTGCTGGAGCTGCGTTGAATTTGGAGGTTGGGGTTGCGGCCTTACCTACCTTACCCTTTATTACTTCTTCTGTGTCCGTGACACCAGAGCGAGAGGATGGGAATCAATCTGACTTCATGGGTCGGGGCTAATCTTCGAACCATTACTGCTCCTCCAAGGTTCGTTATTTCCTCAGGCTCTTCTCATCATTCCGATGCAAATATTGTGGAAGCTAAGGTTGGTTCTTTTGCCAGGCCTTCCCTTCCACTGATGACCATGGCGACTACCGTTACCTCTACGGCTGACCCGACTACAACTACTAAGGAAAGACTTGTTGATCCTTCTATTTTTGGTGGTGGTTCTTCTTCTGGGGCTGAGCATATCGTAGGTGGCTTATCTGGCCTTACTGGTAGTGACTTCATTGTTGGTGGTATCCGTACTGTTGTTAGTCCTGACACGGATCTTCAGAAGGTGTACATACCCCAATGGAGTGTCACTAATGGTTCTCACTTAGATGATGGTCATACTTGTCGCGAGATGGTGGATGAGTTTGCTCCTCCTAAGTTTTTTGCTTCGATTTGTGAGATGGAACACGACCAGCTTTTCACGGAATTCAATGTAGGAGCTGCTAGCCAAATGTCACTTAGTGCTGAAGTGAGAATGCGTGCTGAGTTCAATATTAGAGAAAAAAGGAGATTGTGTTCTCTTGTGGAGGAGAAAGATTCGTTACTGAAGGTTAGGGATGAGGAGATTAAAAGTCTAAAAGCGCAGTTACTTGTGAAGGAAACGGAAGCCGCGAAGGCCATCCATCTCCGTGCTGAAGCTTCTAAATTCGAAGTTGTTGAAAAATCTCTCCAGGATGAGATAAAATCTTTGAAGGAGCGCAATACTGCCCTTGAGAAGGAGAAGGGTGTGTTGGATGTGAAAGTAGCAGATCTTGCAGCTACGGTGAAAGTCAGAGAGCAAGAGGCTGCTGATTCGGATGCTATGGTCACAACTGTTAAGTTACAGAATGACAGGCTTGCTGATCAGGTATACGTCTTTATACTTAAGTTTTTCCTTTCTTTTTTTCTATTTTCTTATCTTCATATTTCCGCATAATCTGCAGGTGCGTGAGCTGGAAACTTCTTCTGCCGGACTTCAGGAAAAAGTTACGGTGTATGAGAATTGTATGAGTCAGCTTGAGAAGTTCCAGGATGAACAGATGGCGGTTGTGCATGAGAAATTTAACAAGCTGGATGTTGACTTTGTTGAGACGTACCTTCACTTGGAGGAAAGGTTCTATCCTCATTTGTTGACTACCATTGTTGGGCGTAGGTGGCTTCTTACCTATGGCATGAAGCTTGCTGTGTTTAAGTGTCTTAACTCTTTGGAGTATCTTTATGCCCTTGGGGAGGCTATCAACAAGGCTATTAAGAAAGGCATGCAAGATGGGTTAGCTGCAGGAATTACTCATGGCCAGGAAGGTAGAGTTCTTACAGATGTTGCTGCATTTAATCCTTCCACAGAGGATGATTTCACTTCCGCTTTGCAAGAGGTTAAGAATGTGAACTTCTCCTTGCTTGCTGAGCTGCAGTCCAACAAAGATGCAAGTGTCGAAGTTGTAATAGACCTTCTCCGTTTAGATGAAGCTCTTGCAAAAAGGTTGGGTTTGAACGATTCACAGCCTCATGTTGACCAGCTAATGGTTCATGTTCATCATTCGTCAGACTAAACTGTCATTGGTGCCATAGCCTTATCACTTTCTCTAGATGTTTCCCATGGCCGAGTTCATAGGATTAGAGAAAACATTGCTAACAACAGATCAGTTCTTCGTGATGTTTTTGTTTCTTTCTCTAAGCCTTTGTCCGTTGCGGCTTTGGAAGGCACGGGAGGTACTTCTAGTGTTGCTCTTGATACTACTACTGCTTTATCTGTGACCCTTGCTTCTGCAAGCACTATCCCGCCTATTTCCATGGATGATTACGAAATTGCACATGCAGAGGATCAATGAAGTGTTGGTGCGGATGTTGATCCTTTTCTGAATGTTGATGATGCGGAGCTGATCATTTCTTAGTGGTTTGCTATAATGCCTGGACTTGGTCGTATGTGATCTTTTTGTTGTAGCCACTGTATGTTTGTATAATTTATTCTAAGTGTTTTATCCGTTATATGTCGCGGTCACTTTGGACCTTTTTGTACGCGGCAACTCATACTTGTATGCTTTTTGAATGTCGTAGTACTTAACCATGACTTTGCTATCTCTTTTAATATGATGATTTTTTATTTTGATAGTCTTTATTTGAATATTTATGGGTTATTCTCCCTGCTATATTTTGATATCACTATTGTGCACTTGTGATGATAGGCTTAGTGAAATGTTTGTGGAATATTTTTTCCGGTATTGGGCTTGCAATACCTCTTGTATACTTTTGAGTAAATTGTTAGGTTACTCATCCTTTTGTTATACGGAGTAACATTAATTGGGTCGTGCCCTACTGCGTGCGCGTCTTAATCACAAATATAATATTTTTTCAAAGTAAATAACAAGAATTTAAGGTAAAGGTTGTGAAGGTAGCTAGGCTTCACTTTTTATTTAAGAAAACATTACAATGCATAAAGAAGATAGATTGGACTGCATTACCCCCACTGCGGAGTCCGCATGGGTAGATTGCTTACATTTGGTGAACGTAACACTTCTTAAGGTTGCTGATATTCCAAGTCCACGGGAGCTGCTTCCCGTCACGGCCTCTTAACTTGTATGCGCCCTTTCCAAGTGCTTTCGTGACCTCATATGGTCCTTCTTATTTTGGTCCTAGCTTCCCTGTGTCCTCCGCATGGCTTGCATCGTTGTTGTTGTTGCGGTTCTATACAAGTTCTCTCTGGTTTTAATGCTTATTACATACTGCGAACGTTGGAGTTGTAATACCTTTTTATCTTTGCTTTGCTTTTTGCTTCTCGAATTGCTGCTTGCTCTCTTCGCTCCTCCAGTAGGTCAAGGTTGATTTCTAGGGCTTCATTGTTTTGTACCAAGTCTACTTCCGCTGTCCTTAGTGTGGGCATGCCGATTTCTGCTGGGATGACGGCTTCCGTTCCGTATGTCAATGAGAATGGGGTGTCTCCGTTACTAGATTTAATCATTGTGCGGTGTGCCCATAGGACATGGGGAAGTTCCTTACATCCAGTTTTTGATCCTTTCGTCCAATCCAACCTTTATCCTTCTCCAAGACTACGGTTTGCCCTTTCCACTAAGCCATTGGTTTGTGGATGTTTAACAGAAGCAAAGTGTTGGCGGATACATAATTTTTTGCACCAGTCCTTGAACGGATTGTCTTGGAATTGTTTTCCATTATCCAAGATGATTTCTCCTAGGAGTCTAAATCTACAGACGATATTATCCCACATGAATTTTTTAATTTGGTTGCCAGTGATGGTCGCCACTGGTTTTGCTTCAATCCACTTTGTGAAGTAGTCAATAGCTACGATTAGAAATTTGACTTTCCCATGCCTTTCCGGAAAAGGTCCAGCGATATCAATACCCCACTTATAGAATGGCCATGGAGATATGATTGGATTTAGCTTTTGCTGAGGACTTCTTGGGATAGGCTTGTGAACTTGGCAGTCCTGGCATGCCCTTATCAACTTTCTTGCGTCCTCGTGCATGGTTGGCCAATAATTACTAATCCGCAAGGCTTTCGCCACAACGGATCGTGTACCAGCATGCATGCTACAAGACCCTTCATGTATCTCTCTTAGAACATAATTGGCTTGGAGTGGCCCTACACATCGCAGCCATGGTCCTAAGAAAGATTTTTTGTAGAGTGTCTCGTTTATTATAGATAACCGTCACGACTTGCGTTTTACTGCTCTCGCTTTTTTCACTTCTGCTGGCAATGTTCCGTCCATGAGGTACTTGAAGATGGGAGTCATCCATGTATCCCCTTCTTCTTCTTCTACTGCCAACACTTCCACTGTACTTATCGACTTTTCCTTTAGTTCCTCCACCAGCACTTGTTTAATCAAGTGTGCAAAGTTTGTTGATACTATTTTGCTTAAGGCATCTGCCTTTTTATTTTCGCTTCTGGGAACTTGTTTGATTGAGAATGCTTTGAAATTATTAATGAATGTTTTTACCTTCTCTAAATATCGAACCATGTCGTTTTCTTTTGCGACATATGTTTCATTCACTTGATTGGCCACCAGTCGTGAATCAACATTTGCTTGGAGGTTTTTTACACCCATTTGCTCCGCGATCTTTAGTCCGGCTATCAAAGCTTCATATTACGCTTCGTTGTTTGTTGCATCAAACATGAATCTTAAAGCGTAAGTAAACTCCATCCCTTTCGGGTTTGTGAGTATTAGTCCTGCCCCAGAACCGTCTGTGCAAGATGATCCGTCCATAAACAAGATCCATGGTTTGGGGAGTTCCTCTTCTTCTTCCATTAGAGTATTTGGAGATTCCTCCTCTGGTCGTTCGACTATAAAGTCTGCCAATATCTGCCCTTTAACTGATACTCTGGGTTTGTAATGCATTGCGTACTCTCCTAATTCAATGCTCCATTTTTGTGGCCTTCCTGCTACTTCTGGTCTCGATAATACCTGTTGTATTGGTTGGTCCGTGATGACTATGATTGGGTGTGCCTAGAAGTACATCTTTAGGCGTTTACTGGCATGAACTAAAGCCAACACTAATTTTTCCATAGACGTGTAGTTTACTTTCGGACCCCTTAACGCTCTGTTGACAAAGTATATAGGCATTTGCTTAGCTTCCCGTTCCGTCATCAGGACTGCACTTACCGTTTCTTTTGTTGCCGCTAGATAGACGATAAGCTCTTCTTTTTTCATTGGTGCGACTAACATGGGAAGTTTGGCAATAAGTTGCTTCATTTGCTTGAATGCTTCTTTCGCTTCTGTAGTCCAATAAAATCGCTTTTCCTCGTGCATTTTTTCAAAGTTTTGAAGAATGGTAATGATTTCTCTGCTGATTTGGCTAAAAACCGGTTCGACTTGCGAGCTTTCCATTTAACTTTTGCACATCCTTTAAGCATTTTGGGGACGGAAGGCTTAGAACAACGTCTACTTTGTCTGGACATAATTTCAGCCCCCTGGTACTAACTTTGTACCCTAAAAACATTCCTTCTTCTATTCCAAAGGTGCACTTCTTAGGGTTCAGCTTCATGTTAATTTCTCTTAGAGTTTGGAATGTTTCCTCCATATCTCTGACTATTTCATCCTCCGTGCGGCCTTTGATAACAAGGTCGTCTACATATACTTCGAGGTTTCTACCAATCTGCTTATGGAATGCTTTATCCACCAAACGCTGGTAAGTGGCTCCGGCATTCCGCAGGCCAAAAGGCATCTTTGTATAGCTAAATATTCCTTGGTTTGTGATGAAAGCTGTTTTTTCCTCATCTTCTTTTGCCATTTGTATTTGGTGATAACCTTTGTATGCATCCAAGAAGCATTTGAAAGGGAATCCACACAAGGATTCTACCTTCCAGTCTATTTCTGGTAGTGGATAACCGTCTTTTGGGCATGCTTTGTTTAAGTCTTTAAAGTCTACACACATCCTCCAACTATTGTCGTGCTTACTTACCATTACTGGATTGGATAACCAGTCGTGGTAGTGTACTTCCCTCGTGATTCCTGCTTCTACTAACTTTCTTACCTCTTCTTGTATTGCCTGATTTCTGTCAGCCGCTTGCCCCCTTTTCTTTTGTCTAACCGGAGAGCATCCCTTCCGTACATTTAAACGGTGCTCGGCGACGTGCCTTGGGACGCCAGTCATGTCCGCAGGCTTCCAGGCAAAAACATCTAAGTTTTGTTAAAGCAGGCTGCACAACTTGTTGTGACCTTCTTCTGTGAGAGTGCGTTCGATCATTATAGTTTGTTTCGGATATTCTAGGTTAATTGCCACTTTGATCCTCTCTTCCACCTTTGTTTCGTTGGCCGGGGGAGTTCTTTCAGGTCCGGAGAGCATTGCGCACTCAAGTGGCACTAACCTGCTGCTTTTTAAAGTAATTACCCCTCTATCTACCGGGATCTTCAGCATTCCGTGAACTGTTGAAGGAACCGCTTGCAATTTCCTAACCCCCGGTCTTCCAATAATTCCATTGTACGGGGATGGTGATCATACAACTACAAAATTCATCAAAGCTGAAGCGGAATGCTCTTCGTCTCCAATTATTACCAGTAGTTGTATTTGTCCTATCGGCCATATTATTTCACCGCTGAATCCAATCAAAGGGGTAGTGGCTGGTATCAATTGTATTTTGATTTCCGGACGGAGTCTGCTAAAGCAATGCTCATACAAAATTTCTGAAGCTAATCTGCCGTCTACGTACATACGGTGCACGCAGTGGCCTCCTACTTCTGCCTCGATGATCATTGGACCTTCTGTCTCTTCATCTTCCCCTAATGGTGGAAAAGAGATTTCTAAATTAGGAGAGAAACTCTGCGTAATTCTTTTTCTAGCCACCCTTTCCCAGGGCTGAACTATTAGAATAACCATTGCTTTATCCTTCCCAGCAGTTTCTCCTTTCTTTGTCACTTTAGGTTGATCCTTTCCGTTGTTTTGCTTGATCTCTTTAACCAAGTGTGACAACTTTCCTGCTTTTAGCATTTCTTCAATCTGTTTCCTCATGTGCATACATTCGTCTGTGTTATGCCTAACTTCTCCATGGAACTCGCAAAATTTGTTAGCATTTCTTTTTTCTACCGGGGTTGTCATTGGTGGCGGAGCTTTGAATTTTCCTTTGTCTAAAGCAAAATTTTATTTGGGGGTTTTTGTAAGTAGTGCAAAACGATCTTGCTTCCTTTCTGACCTTTGTTGGTTCCGGAAGCCTCCTTTTTTGAAATTTTGCTTTTGATTAGCTTCCTGCTGTTTCCATGACATGAATGACTTCTTCCGTTCACGGTTAGAGGCGGCCACTTCTCCCCAGAGAAATGTTGTAGTTACCCTCATCATTTCGTCTACTGACTTTGGGATTTTGTCATGTAGTCGCTTGATTAGCTCAGGATTGGTGATCCCTGCTTTGAATAATCCGAAGATTTTCATACATTCTGGAGCTCCCTTTACGTCCCTACACTCAAGTTTAATACCACCGTACAAACTCTTTCCGAAACTCCCCGTCTCTTGCCCGATTGTAAGGATTTTCGACCGTCCCTTAATGCATTTCTTTCTGCTTGAGGTAGTTTTCTAATAATGCTTTATTTAAGTTATCCTAGCTTCAAAATGTTTCCTTTGGGAAGGTCGTCGTACCATACCCTGGCATTCCCAGTAAGTGTAGAATTGAACATGTGACACCATGTTGGCATTGCCATCGTTCCTTCGTAGCATGCCGACTGAAAAACTTTAATGGTCTTATCGGATCTTCGCTTCCATCATATGTTTTAATGTGACTAGGCATTCTAGTTTTTGGGAAATCAAAGTAACGGATCCGAGGAGTGAAAGGATCTGTTTCTTCACATACCCATGGTTGGGACAGGTCGTCCTCAACTCTTGACTTTGGCCTTTTTACTTTTGACTTCCAATGACCTCCGGCACTACCTTCGCTTTCTGACAACTCCTCTGCTCTTCTCGAGGGTGCCCTTTTGTTATAACGTCTCTTGGAGGCGGGCTCCGTTGTTCTTGATCGGGAACTTTGGTGGCAACTTTCAGTATCCCTGTGGCTACTGTGGTACGACCGATGCCTTGAGTCGCCTGAGTATATAGACACACTCTTCTCTTTGTCTCTGAGCCTGTGAAATACACCTTTTTCCAACCTTTTGAACATTGTTTTTCTTTTCGAACCCTTTTTCTTAGGTGACTCGGAGCGGCCACGTCTTGGCTTGGGGCTTCCGGATCTGCTGCGGACATGCCTTGGTCTGAGCCTTTCCTTCAAACCCCTTCTTTCGGTGGTTGTTCCTGACTCGGAGTGATGTGAGGTCTCCTCGAAGTTGAGACGAGCTTGTACTGCTTTAAGCTTTTCCTGTTGCACCTTCTCCTGGTGCACTTTTTCAGCTATAATTGGTAAAATCTGATGATAGTTCCTGTCGCAGTATTCCCGCAAGGCTTCATCGAAAATAGGCCTGCCTGGATCTTACGGAACTGGCTCTTTCCCTAGCGTATTCATCACGACGGACGTGGGCTAGCTGAGGAGAGTTTGCCCGTTGGTGCTTATGGTGAGTATTTTTAAGAAACACGGTTGTATTCGTGGTCCCACGGATGACGCCAACTTGTTTGTACAAAAAATGTTATGAGTTGAAAGAATGGATCTAAAAGTTATTGGGTTGGGCCAATGGAAGTGGTCTTGTACTAAATCAAGTGATGATGATGATTTCCTGCACAAGTAAAGACAAACCGTTAGTCTTATCGTGGGGACGGACCCCACGATTAGACTCCAGCGTAAGAGTAAATATTCATGATATGCAAGAGTATGTATGTGTATAGAATCATACCTTGTGGGGTGTCAGACTACCCCTTTTTATAGGTGAGCCAAATAATATTTTGCTTATTTATGTTAGTGGGCCGAAGTGTGACCCTTATCGGATAAGGGTCCGCAGTAATCGTGTTTTACGGAAGTTGGTTCCCTTCCGCGGATGTTGCTTGGTCTTGTTAGGCTTGGGCCATGTATAATTTATGTAATCCCTCTTACACGTATTATACGTCTATCAATCATCAGAATCTTCATCACTCATTCCGTTCATATACTCACAAAGTCTTCGACACAGCTTCTGATCCTATCCAAACCCATACCACCAAACTCCAAAAACGACCCAAAAACCTCATTAAACCAACCCCTTTTGATCCCAACACCAGACTCATATCACCAAAACCCGAAAAATGGCCTGCGGAAACCACCGAAAAAAGAGGCGAAAAGTGAGTTGTAGAGGGTGTGGAATGAGGATGGTGAGATTGTAATATTGAAAAGGATGATTGATTTTAGGAGTGGTATGGGCGATTTTTACGAGTTTGTTAACAAGTCATTACGTGTCGAATTTAGTAGGACGCAATTGGTTGATAAAGTTTATGAATAATGTAGGTAGAAAAAAAGTGAGCTTTTCGAAAAAGGCCTGAAGAGAAAGCTTACGAGATGTCTAAACAAATACTAGTATAAAGATGGAGGTTGAGAATAGTGTAGATGTTAATCAGTTTGTGAAGTATAGTGAAAGGTGTTTTGGGGTTGTTGGTTAGTTGAGGGGGCGAAAAGAGAGGAGAAGGGGAAGAAGCTGAAGGTGAGGCAGCTTGAGCTTTATGCCAAGCCAATGAGGTTGGTTCGAGAGAAATGGTTTGGAGGTTTGGTCAACTTATGATTTTTGATCAGAGCTTGTAGGTAAACGGGTAAACGGATGTGGTTTTCGCTCAGGTTACCCGGGGAATTGAATGCAATATCAAGACGACATGATGCAAGTCTGTGAATATTGTTCAGAAAAGGAGTCACTGATTATGAGTATAATTTCTACCGTCTAAATACACGATATCCATCATCTCCAAAGTCCAAACAAACATGTTCTTAATTAGCTTAGCTAATTTAACATAAACTTGTATAACAACTAACTAAAACAATTATTCAAAATAAAAATAGTCTTCTCGAATACAAGCTTACAACTTTACTAGAAAACTACTTCATAAAATTCAAGTAAAAGTAAAAACGTATATATGCTTTTCATCACATGGAAAACATCTTGTTTGTAACATCATAAACCATATACCTGAAGTCATTCAAGAAACGGAAATATGCAATCCTCCATGATCTGCTCACTATCAAAGGAGCCATAATGACCCAAAAACTAACAATGAATCCAGACATTACACTAATAATCAAGCCCCAATTCTCTCCATCTGATCCATCATCTTCCTCATTATCTGTATCAGGTGCTTCAACTCTTGGACAACGCTCGGTGAGAGGATCTCCACAAAGTTCGTTGCCGAAAAAGCACAACTCATTTAAGCTCTGAAGTTGAGTACTTGATGGGATTTTTCCAGTCAAATTGTTGTAAGACACGTTGAAGCTACTCAAGGAGTTCAAGCTTGACAAGCTCATGGGAAGTTCCCCTGAAAGCTTGTTCAGTGACAAATCAAAATATTCAAGTTCTTTCAAGCTTCCAATCTTCTCCGGGATTCTTCCAGTCAACTGATTCCTCGATAAATTCAACGATTTTAACTTGATGAGGGTTGTTAGCTCACTTGGAATGTGGCCAACAAGTTTGTTATTCGAAAGGTCTAACAACCTCATGAGTTCAAGAATAGTGTTGTACATGTACTCGTGTCCCTTCATCACCAATGGATCGCTAAAGATAACATCTTTCGTATTTGTAAAGATTTTAAAATGATAATCTGAATTAGTTTCCTTCCCAGAAAGGACGCTAAAGTTGTTGAAGCATGTTGGAATATCACCCATCAGCTTGTTATTGGAAAGATCCAATATTTGAATACGTGTAAGATAACAAAGCTCGGGAGGAATCTTTCCAACAAACTTGTTGGATCTAAGGTTGAGAAGTCTCAAAGAAGAAAGTTCTGTCCCAACCCAAGATGGAATGCTTCCAGCAAGTTCATTTCCACTAAGTTCAAGGATCTCTAAGTCGGTCAGGTTCATTAGAGAAGCAGGTAATTTCCCATCGAGCTTGTTCCCACGCATGCTCAGTGATTCTATGTTACCTAAATGACCCAACTTTCTTGGAATCCCACCAGTAAAATTATTATTCTCTAAATTCAAGAGTGACAAACTCTGCCACTTTTCCCAGCACTCGGAAACGACACCTGACAAACTGTTATTTCCTAAATTAAGCATACGAGTCGCTTTCGCACCATCCGAACACAATAAATGATGTAAGGATCCCACAAATAAATTATTTGATAGGTCCAAAAACCATGGAAATGAATCATTTAAGATATCAGGTAATTTCCCCCCAAACCTGTTAGAGCTTAAGTCGAGGTCGATAAGTGCAGGCATACCCAACAGATTTAACGTGCCTTGCATCTGATTTTTTGACACGTCTAAGGACTCTAGATTGGGGAATGATCTCCAAAATGACTCAGGTATCGGTGAAGAAATGTTTGTGTTGCTTATGTCCAAAGCTATTAACTCCCTCTGCCATATAAGCCAAGATGGAAATTGAGGCCCTAAACTCCAAGAGTTCAAATTTAAACTCCTCAACTGGAAAGGAGGAATCCAGTTTGCAATGCGCGGTCTTAGTATTAAGTTGTTTCCGCTTCCATACAGATATTTCAAGTGCACTAGTTTGAGAAAGTGAGTTTCTGTTACGACACCTGTCAGAGAATTGGAAGAAATGAATAACTGTTCCAACTTAGAAAGTTGACCAAGGCTATTAGGAAGGCTGCCACTAAATAGGTTATCTGAAAGATCCAACCTTTTCAACAATGACAAACGTCCAATTGTGTCGGGAAGGCCACCATTAAATTGGTTAAATGAAAGATCCAACATTGTCAACAGTGACAATCGTCCAATTGAGTCAGGAAGACTACCATTTAGTTGATTATCTGAAAGCTCTAAAACCTCCAACAATGACAATCGTTGGATTGAGTCAGGAAGACTACCATTAAATTGGTTATATGAAAGATCCAACCTCTTCAACAATGATAATCGTCCAATTGAATCTGGAATTGTACCAGAAAGTCCCGATGAGCGCATCGATAATGATTCCAAATGAGGTGATTTGCATTCAAGAAGATATGTCAAACTGATGTTTTGAAATTTGTTATATGACAAATCAATATCTCTCAAATTACAAAAGTTACCCAATGATTTAGGTATTATGTTGGTGAGATGATTCCATGACAGGTCAAGGCTAAGAAGGGAAGTCATGTTGTGAAGGGAATCAAGAGCTGTACTCGATATATCACAATAACTGATTTTTAACGAGATTAGATTGCTACCAATGCCACTAGACAACTCTTTCAATACTAATGAAGAATTCACAAAAGTGTTCCCAGAGACGTGAAACCACTTAAGAGAAGTCAAGTTAAGGAAGGTATTAGCACTACTACTAGAAAACCCACAATAACTTAAATCCAAAGAAACAAGACTAGTTATACTAAATATCCATTGTGGCACGTGACTGTTAGTAAATGGGTTTGCAGAAAGATCAAGCAAAAGAAGGGATGTGATATTAAGACTAGGAACATGGGGATGTGCATCCAGGAGATTACTGTTTTGAAGATGTAGTTCGGCCAAAGAAGGGAGGGTGTTGATCACCTGAAACCAGTCCGTTGCTTGGCTGAGGTCAACGTAACTCATATCCAGGTGACGCAACAAACGGAGATTTGACAACCACTCCATATTCACGACGATTGTGCTTTCACCCTTCCAATCTTGAAAACTTCCTAGACAAAGGGTGTGCAGCTGTGAAAGATTCCCCAATTGAGGAGGGATAATTCCACTAAAATTGGAATTCGAGAGGTTAAGATACCTTAAGTTTCCAAGAGAACCAATGAATTCAGGAACTTGGATTCCCCCAAAATCATTGCAGCTCAAGTCCAAATGCTCGAGTTGCTTCAGGTCCAACAAGGATGGACTTAAATCCCCTTTCAACTGTTGCTTTAAGGCTTCTTTGAAAATTGTTGCTTCAAGATGATCTTCTGTGTCAAACTGACAATGACCTTCAAGTGCACGAAGATGAATGTGATGAACATGGCCAGTCATGTTATCGCAAACAATCCCCGCCCATTTGCAGCAATCGTTTTCACCAATCCAAGAAGCAAGGCGATCCGTTTCATCAATGAGACGGTGCTTGAACCGGAGAAGCGCTTGTCTCTCTTCTTTGATGCATAATACATCTTCAAGATTTTGATTAGATAAACATAAATGAAACAAGGCCAGAATAAAAATAAAGCACAAGTAGCAAGAAGAAAAATGAGAAAATGAAAAAACGCTCATATTGGTTGATCACAAAACTCGCTCGCTTTTTAGTTTACAATAATGCGACGTACACAGGAGTTCAATTTAAACTCAAATTTTTACGAGTGACGGGTTGCTTTCGGTTGCCCATAACGACCGTGTTCATATTGGAAAATAAGTATCATGGTCTCTAACGACTACGCGGCTTTCGGTTGCCCATAACGACCGTGTTCATATTGGAAAATAAGTATCATGGTCTCTAACGACTACGCGGCTTTCGGTTGCCTATAACGAGTGGGTTCATATTTGGAAAATCATACATTTATGTGGACAAAAATTATAGTCAAGTCAAAGTCAATATATCTTTAAACGTGAAGAATAAGTTGAAAATTATATTATGTAGACAAAAATGAGATCAAGGTTAATTTTCCACACAATAGATTAGAGTACCGGACCGACTAAGACCGGACCGGACCGAAACCGAATTGGTCCAAAACGCCAGACCGAGGACCGGACCGAAATAGTCCGGTACGGGTCGGTCCGATCCGGTCGTCGGTCCGTTTTGCTCACCCCTAGATTACAGACCTGGCCCCGAGCAGCCTAAATTTCAAAATGTCATTTACGACTTATCGAAATTAATATGAGGTAGTAGTAATGGTATTGGTATATTGTAATAGGGCGAGTCACTACTATTAAGAAAAGACTAATAAGAGCGATTAGAAAGGCCGAAAAAGATCGGTAACCAACCACTCTATCTAAGAGTGATCTATTTATACTCATATAGATTAGTTCTAAGGTTTACAGCCGATCTAATTAATAACTATGATTCAAAACAACTTATTACAAAAGTTTGATTTTCCCTGAATTTAATCATACAAAAGTGTAGGATTTTCAGATTGCATTCATTACCGTACACAATAATATTCTACTACTAATAACTTCGATAAAGATTCAACATTTAGTTACAAACCAAAATTACTTCAACTGAAAAACGACAATTGCAACATAAGTCAAACTAACTTCAGCTAGTATGCATGGGTGGTTTGAAGTCGAATGTGGTGGAAGTACGTAATAATGGTTCGGTTTGTGTTGAGGACATTCAAAGGGTTGTTTTGGAGTTGATTGAGTGGTCTAAAACGAAGGAGCTAGAGAAGTGGAAGAAGTTGAAGTTGAGCCAACTTGGGCTTTATGCCAAGCAAATAAAGTTGATTTGAAGCAACTACAGGTGTTGGGGTTTGACACCTTT
>BQNB010123948.1:0-20014 GCA_026074375.1 Tanacetum coccineum
GAGTCTAGACAAATTAATAGGGAGTCAGATAACTAATAAAAGTAGAAAGGGTGTGGGGTTTGTAAGCTATAATGTTGTTCAACCTCCCCCTACAGGGTTATTTTTACCTCCAAACCTTGATTTGTCTAACTCTGGTCTAGAGGAGTTCCAACAGCCTGAGTTTGAAGAATATCCAGTGAAGATACTTCTAATGAGGTTAGGGAATCTCCTGATGCCTTATTGGTTGAGGAGTTAGTGTCAGATGTTGATAAGTTTAAAAAGAAAACTGTTAGGCCTGTTAATACTGCTCATCCCAAAACTATAGTTAATAGTGCTTGACCAATGTCACATTTTTCTAAATCAGCACAATCAACTGTAAAGAGGCACTATCAAATAAGAACAACATTAACTAACAAAAATTTTAGCCAAAAAGTTAATACTGCTAAGGGAAAATTTTATACTGCTGGGCCAAAAGCAATTAATACTGCTAGGCCAAATTCAGCAGTAGTTAATACTGTTAGGGTAAATCAGGTTAATGTTGTTAAGGCCTCAGCATGTTGGGTTTGGAGACCTACTAAACTTAATAGTGCATCAATTACTTTGAAGAAACATAATTATATTGATGCACGAGGCAGATCTAAGTCAATGATGGCTTGGGTCCCCAAAGAAAACTAATTTCCTTATTTTTATGTGAAGGGTCATCCACAAAAATAAGATCCAAGTTATGTTAACAGTGGATGCTCAAGGCACATGACATGGAACATGTTCTATCACTCAGACTTCAAGGAATTTTTTGGAGGATATGTTACCTTTAGGGGACAAGCTAAGGAGGGAAAATTACTAGTAAAGGAACTCTTAAAATTGGTAAGCTTGATTTTGAGGATATGTACTTTGTCAAGGAGTTACAGTTTAACCTTTTTAGTGTTTCACTGATGTATGACAAAAAGAGCAGTGTTCTTTTTACTGACATTGGATGTTTTGTTCTATCTCCTGACTTTAAGTTAGCCGATGAAAGTCAGGTTTTACTTAAAGTTCCTAGAAAGAACAATATGTACAGTGTTGGTATGAAGAATATTGTTCCTAAAGAGTGTTTAACCTGTCTTGTTGCAAAGGCCCCACTTGATAAATCAATGCTATGGCATAGGAGGCTAGGTCATGTAAATTTTAAAACTATTAATAAACTTGTTAAGGAAAATCTTGTAAGAGGTTTACCTACAAAACATTTTGAAAATGACCAAACTTATGTTGCTTGCCTTAAGGGAAAGCAACACAAAGCCTCTTGTAAGTCTAAGATTCAGAACTCTATTACTTAACCTTTATTCATTAGCTAACTCATAATAATAAAGAGTATGTAGAAAGGATACTAACAAGAAGGTGATCCTTAAGAAGCTTTTAATCCCAACAAGAAGGTGATCCCAACTAATGAATAAAGGTGATTCCAAACATACACTAAATTCCCTCTTGATACCACTTGATGATCCCAACTTAAGATCGATTCCTTAGCTTATAAAGGTTAAGTTACTTTGGATAAATCCAAAACAACTATGATAGAAACTTTGTGAATACTAAAGAGTATGTGGAATCCACTCTTTAATACTTAGAAGAATATTAATGAAACAGTAAACTGTATGAACAATGTATGAACAATGATATTAATAAAAAGCTCTAATATTATTATCAATAATACGAGTACTCTGTGTAGTACTAGGGTTTACAACCTTGAAGCTATATATCAAAACGTATGAATGTGTATGTGTTTGGTACATTTTACTTTATACCCTAGGACCTCCTTTTATACACCAAGGAGTCTTAACAGGCTTATAATATTTTCCTAAGTTATCATGATCTTTTAAACAAATAACTTATACGTATCTTTTATAAAAATATCTCATACTTATCTCGTAAGTAATCTTGATAAACAATCTTCATCTTAATCCTTTCTCTTGTCTTTCTCCTTCTGACAGTAGAAACTCTTCTAGCAGTTGTAATCCTTCAGCAGTTATAAGTAGCAGCATTAACTTTTATTCCAACAGTACTAACTTAGCAGCAGTTACTTCCAAACAACATTAAGAAGCTTTTAATCCCAACAAATACTCACCAATTGGGTTGAGCCAAATTAAATACAAAGTATTTTAAAACCAAGTGCATGATATAACGTATATATCTTTGACTAGTACAATAACTATATGTTCATGTATTTTAGGAAAACTAAACATGTCAAATATACGTTACAAGTCTTTGAATGATTCAAGGACTTTATGTTCATGTACTAAGGAGACACAACAAGTTTACTACTTACTTCATGTTACAAGTCATTGATGAAATCAAGGGCTTTATAATTATGTCTCAATAAGCAAACATAATTATACTAACTAAAGTAATTATGAACACAAACTCTTGAGTTTAATAGTAATTTCCAGTTAATTTAATACTTAATAATTATGATTATATAATTTAACCATAATTATATTGACTAAAACATGTAGTCAATTAGTTGAAGTAGCTTAATATTATATCTTGACATTTAAATGTAATAGGGCAACACACATCTTATGTGTTTAAGTCCTAGTAGATTTATTAGCTTTCTACCTTGCGGTCAAGAGAAACCAATAATCATATTGTTGTATGTTGTTCCTTGCACACACTTAAGATTTCTCCCACTTGTGTATAGGACAACATTATTTAATACAATACAATACGCGCTTGAAAGTATAAACAATATGATAGTGTCATAGATATTACAAGTAGATTTCGAACCATAACGTTTAATAAGGAACTGTGGATTATTATTCTATAGATAACTTTTTGAAAAGCAACAACGGAAAGGCAACTGGTTATCTATAAAATAAAATGCAATTTTCCTTAAACCATGGTCATTCATATTCGGAAAGTAATGAATTATTTCAAAGCAAGCTAGAAATAATATGGGTAACTAACAAAGAAATAAATCTTGTAGCTCCCACTGAAATTGACAACATTAGATAAATGTATTTTCAGTAATAAAACGCAAAACTCCTACTGGATTTGTCAACATTGTAAGTGTTACATCACTAGTAGATAGCAAATAGCGATTTATTTACTTTCCTACTCTCTTAGAATGCCTACAAGTAGCAATGTACTTAGGTATTGAATAGAGTATATGAAGTTCTACTTATGTAGATCAGGGACTAGCCATTCATGCTTTCATTAACTTGATCATTTTAGCATGCAATTCCTCTTTTATCGGTCTGCCTAGCCACAAGGGTGTTTAGCACTAATAAGGAATGAATCGAGTCAAAGAAAATTTACCTAGAATGCCTGCTAGAAATTTTCTTTACTCGTTGTGGTTTAAACTCATACATCGTGACAAGTGTAAGATGTCGTTATTTTGGTAGCTATAGATAAAATGTACTCTTGTTACACAAAATATGTTATCTTTCAAAGATTTCAGAACCAGAAGAGGGTAATGAAAGATTAAAAGTGAGTTTAAATATAATTGATAATAATTCAATTATAACCCTATTTTATTCTTGTCAACCAATGAGAAGAGATAGGAGTAAGTCTCACTCTTCTTACAAGGAAAAGAGACTATGTTTGTCTTCTATGAGAAAATAAACTTTCGTTTACGAATTATGTTGCAATAACACAATTAATCAGAACATAGAAAGTTCAATTTAGTATTTTTGATAATTAAATTCTTAATAGAATTAACTACCCAATTAATTTATTAATTAATACTAAGATCCAACTTGACCTCTCACTTATTAACAAAGGTCTGACCAATACGAAAACAAGTAGGGCAAGAGGTAAGCGATGAGCGTTAATTGCATTTGATGCAACTCTTAGATTTATGAGACTAGTCTGGACATTAGTAAACACGTAATAATGTCAAGAGCATGTTTAGTTCTCATCTTATGCCTCGAGCACGAGGTCTGACCAAGCCTACCCAATTTAAGTCCACCAAGCAAGAATGCGCAAAAATAGTTAGAGGTCTGACCAGTGAACCATAATTACCATGGGTTGGAATGACCCTGAGGTCTGACCAGAGAGGCCAAGCCAAATACACGTATTCTTAGTTGGCTGACATTGACTTAAAATTTACATAGGGGTATACACATAAAAGTGTGAAAAGGCATGTACAAAGAGGCATGAAAAACAACTTTGTAGCACTTATTTTAAAACCTTTTATAAATGACATTGTAGTGATACATCGGTTCTCGGTAACTCTAATCGAATGCACAAAGAAGCGGAGAACCAGGTCAGCGCGAAGCGTATTAAAAACCTAGATTCTTTAGGAATATCCTCCTTAAACTTCTCTTATAGTTTGTTCTAGTGGATGAGCCGTACTTCCCAATAATCCATAATGTCCAGTTTTTTATTTTATCAAGAAATCAAGTTTCATAGTTTAGAGTCTTATTAATATTCTCAAAAACAAGTTTTGCACGAAACAAATAGCCGGTCACAATGAACAAGTATTTAGGCGTGTAATTAATAGACTTGTTTTAATATTATCTTTCTTTATAAGTATTAATCTGTAATGCATACATATTGTAAAAATATGCACATAAGCAGACGAATACGAAAGATGACATTAAATGAAACATGTAAACATGTAGAATCCGAGTTTTCTTGCGAGTCTTCCCCAATTGAAGAACCATAAGACCCTCACTAGGTTTTCATCAATGCTCCTAGATCGCCTCATTCATCACAAGAAGTGATTGGGTAGGTCTTATGGCTGGAAAAGGAAACAAAAGCAAACTAAATATTTAAAAGATCTAGATCCCAAATAAAAGATTTTATTACCATAAATAAAAATCAAGATTTTTTAGATATATAATGTGATTTACTTTCCTAGATAAACACTAATTAAAAAGGAAACAAATATACTAAATTAACAATGTAATTTTTAATTCTTTTTTAACCTATATTAACAATTAATAATTTTCAAGATCTAGATCTAACATATTTTATTTAATTATGACAAGGATTTGCATAATCTTTGCCATATTTGTAAGAAAACAATAAATAAAATATAAAACGCAGCAGATCAAGCATGTGAATTAAATCTAGGCGTGTACAATTCAAGACATGATATAATTCAAAACGTGTAACCCTAATGCCAAAACGAGTTGGCTCGTGATGCCACTGTTGGGATTTAACAAACTAGGTAACCAATTAGCTACGAGTACGCAGCGAAATGGATCTAGTTTTAGCATATAGATTAACACATATAAATTAGACAAGTAATTTACTAACCTTTTGTTTATTGAGTTAAATCAATAAACGAACGCCTAATTTTGATCTTGAAAACATAGTGCTTAAATTACCACCTCTACGGTTGCTCACACAAACACGTCAACCAAGTATGAGTCGATTGCTAGTCAACCTTCACAAACCAAACACCACGTGTTGAATCAATAACCAAATGCACCCTTATGAGCTTGAATCAATAACCAAATGCACCCTTATGAGCTTGTACCGAAAACCAAACACCCCTTGAAGCTTGTACCAAAATCGTCAAAAACCCTAATTCGGGTTTTCCTAATTCGGTTGCACCGAAAAACAAAACAAACCGAAACCCTAAGTTTAGGTTTTTGTATTCGTCAAACAAGGAGAGAAAAACCGGACCCCAGGTGAGGGATTTAATGTGTCGATCACAAGGAGGACAATGAAAACCGAAAACCCTTGATAAGGGTTTACCTAATTCGGTTTTAGGGATAAAAAAAGAATCGAAAATCCCCTAATAAGAGTATTAGGGTTTCGGTTAGGGTTTAGGGAAAAAAGAGAGAGCACCGAAAATCTCTAGGTGACTTTTAGGGATTTGTGTGTTGTGAATGAATGAAGAATGAGGTGTAGGGGTTGTGTTTATATAGGCACAAGCCCAAACCCTATTCTTGTACAACAAGGAAACTTAGTTTCCTTTTCCCCCCTCTAAACCCATAACTAAACAAACACCCCCTTCTAGATCCCTTAGGGGATCCGACCAACAATGAGCCACCTTGGGTTTGGGTTTTGTTCGTTTTAGTCCCTCGGTTTATTATTTAATATATTGTTAAGCTAGTTAAACAATTAACGTAATTAACAACTATTTAAATAATTATATCATGAAGTAAAACATACTCTAAGTGTTTAACGCGTGTGCCCCTAATAGGCTCACATATTTCTAACGTATAACTTGCGAAACCGACTAACATATTCCAATAGCAAAATCCTAACTCATCATCTTCGTCAAATCCCGCTACACCTTCATCCGCAAACTCAATATCTTCACAACCCTAATTTCCTATGTTTGGTAGCCAATATACTATGCTAACATACACACCCGAACAACATAATTTTCAACAACAATTTCAACATCTTCAACAAAATCGACTACCACTCTATCCACCACAAACCGAACAAGCACCATAAGAAACCCGTGAAGAAAAGACGTGAAGAAACGGAAAAAGACTCAAAAAAAACAACCACCACCACCACCACAACCGAGGGATTTACAAGGTTAGCACTCGTCGGACGTTGAGGAGGAAGCCTTATCACCCGAGTGTTATGTTGTTGTTTCCGAGGATAAACAAGTCATAATTGACCAAGATGAGCAATCATTGTGGTTCAAGGTTCTTAATGAACTCTACAAATCCCTCTATACAAACATACCAAGGATATGTTGACGGAGAAGTAGGGAACGGTAATTGTTAAAAGTTCAACGCTATCTACAAACGTTTAATATGTTTGAGTAAACTTGGAAAAACATGATTGATCTTTTAAACCAGTGTAGGAGTTCATTTCGCTTCAGTGACGAGGTAGGTACTTTTGGGTGTGTGAGCGATATGGAAGTGAAAGAAGAAAATGGTAATGTGGGTATGTGGCGTAGAGCGACAGTTTAGCTAAAACGAGTGCATCCTTGCTCTTACAACCAAATTGTGTTTTCTTTACCAATATTAGAGCGTCATGCTAATAACATGAAGGTCGCAGGTTCGAGACCTGCATGGGCCATTCTTTTTAAATGTTTAACTAAGACTCTATGCAACTGAAAAAAATAAAAAATGAATGTCTGCTGCCAGGACTTGAACCTGGAATACTTGAGGGAGAAAGAGACGAACCATTCATGTATATTTGATTGTGCTGCAACCTACTTTGATGTTGGGTATTTTTTGTAACTTCATTTAAAGGAAACATTATAAAAGAATCACTTTCTATATCTTATAGTCCCCTCCTAAAGAGTAAAGGCCAGACCAATTTCTTTGTCAAAAACAGTCGTTTAAAAAATGTTTCTTACCGTGACCGGTTAACTTGTTGTAGTAATAAACTTTTTTTACTCCAAAATCGTTCAATCACGACAATAAATTTTTTCTGCCAATGAAAACTGTTCAAATAATACTTTCATCTGAACGATTTTGTTACAATATTTGCTGCTTAAAAACATGACACGCAGAAAATCATCAAATATACAACTCCAAACATCCCTTAACAAGTTAGATTACAAGACTAATCTTAAAGGTTATGTGTGTATATGGGAAATTGTTTAATACAATAAGTTGTTATATACTTTGTGTTCTTTATATACAACCTTAATAAGGGTATATTATTTGGGTGGCTTTAAGATGGTTACTTTGTTGCTTGCATTTTCACGTCTAATCTACTTTCTTTGGTATCAAGGTACCCACTGTTTTGGTTAACATACTCTTACACGAGATTAGTTCAATTTAGATCTTCATCTAGAACGCACATGATTTGCATAAGAGGATGCACACCAACATGATCATTTTACATACAATTGCAGTTTAGCCGTTATAATACTAATGTCGCATTATTGCTGTTAAACCAAATTTTTTGTATTTCTTAAGTTCTTTCGAGAATATAAAGGCTGCAATATTGTTAGGTCGTGTAACCCTTGTAGTGTTTTTGGACTTTTTGTTAGCTTGAGACATCATTGGGTGCTTGGTCTTGACCTAAGCGATGGTCCTTGGTAGTTACTTTCATCATGGTCAAATAACAGCATGAAAATTGGACAAAATCAATATTTGACCAACACTCATATTTTGAGAAGGCCATCATCAGTTTATAAATCGTGTATATGATATATTACTTTTAAGGAATGAACTTCTCAGCTATTGTGTGTTTAAACTGAACATGAATAAAAGGCACACAAAGATTGTAGTATGGGTTAATCTATATTTCCCGTTGCAATACAACCATTGTGTTTTGCAATTTTCTCAGCATATAGCAACGTCAAAAGGAAGTGAGAACTCTATTAATCTGGTGCAAGACTATGGAGCAGATCCAAATTCCACAGATCCATAAGGGAACGTTCCTTTGCGGGAGCCTATTAGCAACCAACGTTGTGCACAAAGAAACTTTATTTCTATATACTTTGTTCTTGCAGATACTTTATTAACTTTTATTTTCTCATATGGGACAAACATTCATTTTTTTGTTGTTAATGCATTCAATAAATAATTTGGTATGTTTATAATTGATTTACCTTTACTTAATTTTTTGTGAGCGATATTCACAAAACAAGCCCACCCATCGACGGGCCATGCAACTAGTCATTAATAAAGAATGATGCAATGAATTGATTTGGTAGTATTTCTAAGCTTTTCAAACAACTTACAAGTTAAGTGGTAATCTAATTTAGTCAATTAGCCACAAACACATAAGAGATTTGTTTATATACAAAGGAAAATCTTAATTTTAACTTACCAGAGATTAGGTTGTGTAACAACTTGTAAAGATTCTATTGCAAGTATACAGAAAGAGTTAATTGGCTTGTGTACGAAGTGTTGGTGAGTCGGCAATAATAATATTTGTTACAACACAACTCAAAACAAATGTTTGAATCCGCATTTGTATAATTTTCCTAAGTCAACGAAGAACCATTTGAATTGTACTCTTATTTGTAACACGAAGCAAATCAAGTTATGATTGTAAATCATGTTAAGAAGAACTTTTGTAAGATAAATCATAAAAAGGGTAAAATAATATACCACATTATCTATCCCACATCGGACAGTAAGTAATCTTACAAGTGGTTCATATACCAGGTAAAGGTTGCTTTGCTTGTCCCTTTGGGGAGATCTGATAAAATTGGAACGATAGAGAAGATAGCATGGCCTTGCGTAAGGATGACATGCACAAATCGAAAATGGTCCAATTTTTTTAATTTTTTTATGATTTTAAAGTCGTTGTTCAATCTCGATGACAAGTTTTGGGTTTACGATTTTCTCCTTTTACTCCGTGTTCAGAACCTACTCCATGAGGCTTCTTACTGTAGATGATCTTCACAAAAAATGCTGCACATTAATGCACAAGTTCCACATGTTTGATGCAAAGTTGTTCAATCTCGATGACAAGTTTTAGGTTTATGATTTCTCCTTTTACTCCTTCGTGTTGAGAACCTACTCCATGAGGCTTCTTAAAGTAGATGATATTTACAAAAATTGCTGCACATTAATGCACATGTTCCACATGTTTGATGCAAAGTCGTTGTTCAATCTCGATGACAAGTTTTGGGTTTACGGTTTTCTCCTTTTACTCCTTTGTGTTCAAAACCTGCTCCATGAGGCTTCTTAAAGTAGATGATCTTCACAAAAATTGCTACACATTAATGCACATGTTCCACATGTTTAATGCTATATGTATTGTGTTTGCTTGCTAGTAAGCTATGATAGAGTGAATTATTTGCTTCATGGTGTGTGCTTTCAGCTATACAGACATGTAAATTTACATTTATATATAGCCTGAAAATTGCATATGCGAAACATATTCATCCGTTTCTTGAAGGGTTTTTTAGGTAAAGGATTTCCTCGGTAAGATATATTACACCAAAAACGTTGAAGTATAAAGGATGTAGATGAAGTCCTACATCACATCCCGTTACCAGAACAAGAACGCACCATTTGTGCTAAAACCAAAATAACATAAGATTGACATGCTAATCTTATGAACTAAACCTCTATGCAAATACGACACAACCTATGAAGCAAAAAATAAATTGACTCACAAGAAATGCCTATAACCATGCAAAAATCATCAAACCTTTTTGCTATAGGCATTATCATGCTCCACTTCCTTGATATCATCCTTATCAAAGTAGTGAACCTTCATTTCAGGAGAGAAAGCTACATTTCTTTTAGGAGAGTCTGTTTTTCTACCTGACCAAGTACCAGTTTTCCTAGGATTCTTCTTGGGAGGAGCCTCCACCTTCTTTTGTAAATCATCAACCAAGCCATCCATGGGTTTCCCATTATCTTCCACAAAAATATTTTCGAGTTCCTCACTATTACTATCATCCATCGTACTCCAAGATCATTACTAGCATTCATTTCATTATTCACCTCAATAATTTTATCTTTCTCCATAAGTGCATCAAACGAATTATGTAATGAGACAATATTGATTTCTTGTAAATCCGACACATCCTTGCCCTTATTATTAGGCTGCGTAGTAGCCTTTTTTACTTATAGGGCGATAGTAATAATTCGGTTGTGGTTTAGTTAACCAGACACCATTAATGTGTCTCGTTTTAGAAGTGTGTTTTCCTTTCCCATTCTTACGAGTCACCTCGACCCATCATTCGAAACTTGAGTCGGATTAACATCCTTTGCTTGCTTTGGACACTACTCATCCTTATGATCAAAGATTTTGCACGTTCCACATAGAGGGGGTTGCTACTTATATTCGATATCAATAGTTTCTATAGAATGCCGATGACATCAAATAACGTCTATTTTATAGCATCATTTATCCCATGTAATTAACCCATTTTATATGATTATTGCAAAGAATTGTTACTTAATCGTTTGTATTTAAGAATTGCAGTAATTATGGAGTACTTGGTGAATATTACCAAAATGCGCGCATTCTGGAGCTTAAACGAAGATATTTTGAAGATTACTGTTCTGACAACCAATACGCTGTATCCATCAAGGAAGATACGGCGTATTCGTGCCTTCACTCACCAAAGACCACAAAGGAAATATGATCAATACGCCGTATCTAGAGAAGACCAATACGCCGTATTGGAGATATAGTATGTGAATATTCTGGAAGATATCAAACGTGGTCCCTACTCTAAGAAACCCCAATACGCCGTATTCAAACTATTGGATACGCCGTATCGACACCGACTCCAGACCCTATAAATACAAAACTCAAAAATGAGTTTTAGGTGTGCTAAATCATAATTCTATTAGGGAAGCAAATATAGGCAAATTAACTAAGAAATTGTCATGCATAACTGCATAAAAATAATCATAGTGTATCAAAGTGCATGCAAGCAAGGTTTAGGATGATAAAATGGAATGATCATCCAAGGCAAGTTATATTGGGCATACTACGTACTAATAGACTACTAAATGACATAAGTTCAAGTACCTAAGCATAGATTGTAATAGTAAGTACCAACAAGTATAATAAAGTAGTAAATATAAGTATATTATCTTATAGCAATTGTCCAAATTGCTCACTTCTTCTTCATATTTCTCCACAAATTCTTGAAGCCCTTCCCGATTGACCTTAATCCACCACGATGCTCATCTCTTAATTTAACTTGACGGTTTAAAATTTTAGTTTGGCAGGTGTAGAATTGTTCCATGTCGGGGTCAACATTTGATGGGTTTTCAAAGACTCGAGGAACCTCATTTGTTAATGAGTTAACAAAACGAGTGAGGGAAGGAGTGATTGCATGCGAGGTCCCTTTGTCATTTCCATCATCATCATCGTTAAGATGAGAGGAGGATGGTTGATCGAAGGCGGAGGAAGAGGAAGTAGAGTGACGACCTCTTTTCATGCCATAATCCTTTTGAGTCTTTCGCTCTTGTTAAGCTGTAAGAGGATACATGACACGATCGTACAAGACATAAGACTCGTTAAACAACTCATGACGTACTTAAACAAGCGAGTCAATAGCATACCATATGAGAGTATCCACCTAGCTTGTTTAGTGACAAACTCCATTCGTTTTGCAATGAAAAATGCAAGATTGAATTTTTTAGACTTTGCAACACAATAGAGCATATAACAAAGACACGCAAGAACGTGGTCCCGGTTACCCTCCAGACAAAATACATTTTCTCGGATAATTTTGACCCAAGGTTTCATGGTTGACATGATTTCACGAGTTAGAATTTCGCTTTACTCGACAGGAATTTTGGCTCTATGACGAATATGAGTGGCCGGACCCTCCCGTTCCTCTTGAATATAGTTTTTGATGTCATTAGGACAGGGAGGGTCAGTTTGATATGAACCATCCGTAGGGACACTATATCGCAAGTTATCAAGTGACCACTTGTTGGTAAAAACACATGCGCCCTTGTAAGTTATACCAAGAATTTGACCGAATTCTACAAGAGTGTATGAAAAGAAATTATTTTGGATGACAAAATTGATTAACATTTGACATTTGTTAGAATAATCTATATGGTATTGACTATAGAACTCAAGGATGAAGCGAGGACAAATTTGTTCATTTATTTCAAGAAGTCAGTCAAACCCAATATGACTAAACATTGACCCGACATAGACTAAGTCTGCAAAGTTTGGATAAACCACCCGACCCTCATGTATGCAACGACTTTCAAGGTTTATTAGCATTTCTTTTAAGGGTGAAGTGTATTCAAGTGAGATTATGGGAATGTAGTCTCTTATGTTTTGGTGGTCATCAACAGTTTTACGAGGCATTGTGATGCGTGCGATACGGGCCAGTTTTAAATTTATAACTCGGTATACCAAATTCTCAAGCAACACATATGAGCAAGTGAACTCGTCCATTGTAGCAAGATATTAAATGGTAAGCTGGGATCGTTTACGGGGATTTGGGCGTTTCAACTTGATAAAGATTTTGATGATAAAAAATCCTAAGATGCAAGATAACAATAATGAAAGCAATTCAATGATAATAAGATGTACTTGGTTGGACTTAGTTTAGGAATCCGATTCGATATGATAGTGGCATAGACTAACAAGTTGATTAAAATAATTGGAGGTTATCCAATCTATTGTTTTTAAAACTTTTTATCTTCGTCAAAGACTAAGACAACCTCTATGAGTTTGATTCACGATGTCAGTCTTAGGCCTTTCGGGGTCGTTTGGGCCCTCAAAAGGGCGTTTTTCTATTTTTAGGCTTTATTTTGGGCAGAATCAATTATGTTTATTTTGTGATTTTGTTTTCTTTTTATTTAAAACTTATCCTCCTTTATAAGGAAGATTTCAGGGTTGTCTCTGCAGCTTTTGAGAAACCTCATTTTGAGAATTTCGGATTAGTTCTTGTGCTTGTGTGGCTTGTTTTTATATTCGATCTGCATTAACCTCACTTCTGCTTTGTTGTTGAAAAGTCCTCATCAAGTATATAATTCTTTAATGAAGGCATTTTTAAGTGTAATTTTGGAACTGTTAACGGGCCTTTAGAGTTAAACTATGAATAAGATTATGTAGTACATGAAGACGGTGAATGATTTTGCTAGAAGTTTAGATCTATGATAGGTTCTGCTTCTCTTTCATGTGCTTAGGTTAACTGGTTCCATGAGGAAAATCGATTTTGGAAATGCAATATTGTATTTTTATATTGATGACACCATGATTATAATGACGTGCAAGTTGATGAATAATAGGCTAGAATGGATGGTTAAGAAGATATGAGATGATTGTCAACTATGGGAAACTCTTGGTTCCACGATTAGTGTTTCCATGAAGGACATGAACACTTCTCTATGGAATTGGAATTCGACGTATGGTTTTTACCAATATTGTCCTATGGCCTCTATAGTTTCCTATTCTTTGGTGATTTGTAGGGTTCTAATGTTGATTTGGGAGGACTAAGAGAAAGTTGTACTCATTTTTTTCTCTCCAAGGTTTAACCTACTTGGTTTTTTGTTTAGGGAAGTTTTTTAAAGGTGCACACTTATTTGGTCTTGCTTCCTGTTGCACTCCATGTGTTTCCAATGTATCTTCTTGATGGTCTGTTCTGTTGTCTTGATGGGCTTAGACTACTATGAATTGGTTTTTTTTATCTACTTCTTGGTTTATTGTTTCATTGCATTATGGTTTTTGTACCGAGCTTGAATTTTTCTAGTCCTATTTTTTATTTGTGCCACAGTTAAGGTATTCAAGAAGGTGTCCTAAAAATTGTTTTCTCTTTGTAAATTCCCTTTTTTGGCTTATTTTATTAATAAATTCGCATTTAACAAAAAACGTTGAAAATACCCACTAAAAGGTTTAATATTTCACTAGAAAACATTTTTCATGAATAATTATTCATTTTAGCGGGTATTTTCTAAATTTTCTTTTAAGGTGAAATTTATCATCAAGGTTACAAGGAAGTCAAGTTTATTAACCTAATTTTTGCAGGTTACCTTCTAATGTCATATCATGGGGACCTCTGATGCAGATACGGTCAACGAGCGAGTTAACATGACAAATACGCTCGACGCTTATTTTGCGGCAACAGATTATTTAGAGGCAACAAATTTCTATGGCGGATTGGGCTGAAATACGCATGGTCACTCGGAAACGGCCCAACGGTCAAGACTCATGGATTTTCCATGAGCCCTGTCAGTCTTAGGCCTTTCGGGGTCGTTTGGGCCCTCAAAAGGGCATTTTTCTATTTTAAGCTTTATTTTAGGCAGAATCAATTATGTTTTGTTTGTGATTTTGTTTCCTTTTTATTTAGAACTTATCCTCCTTTAGATGATTGTCAACTATGGGAAACTCTTGGTTCCACGATTAGTGTTTCCATGAAGGACATGAACACTTCTCTATGGAATTGGAATTCGACGTATGGTTTTTACCAATATTGTCCTATGGCCTCTATAGTTTCCTATTCTTTGGTGATTTGTGGGGTTCTAATGTTGATTTGGGAGGACTAAGAGAAAGTTGTACTCATTTTTTTTCTCCAAGGTTTAACCTACTTGGTTTTTTGTTTAGGGAAGTTTTTTAAAGGGGCACACTCATTTGGTCTTGCTTCCTGTTGCACTCCATGTGTTTCCAATGTATCTTCTTGATGGTCTGTTCTGTTGTCTTGATGGGCTTAGACTACTATGAATTGATTTTTTTATCTACTTCTTGGTTTATTGTTTCATTGCATTATGGTTTTTGTACCGAGCTTGAATTTTTCTAGTCCCATTTTTTATTTGTGCCAAAGTTAAAGTATTTAAGAAGGTGTCCTAAAAATTGTTTTCTCTTTGTACATTGCCTTTTTTGGCTTATTTTATTAATAAATTCGCATTTAACAAAAAACGTTGAAAATACCCGCTAAAAGGTTTAATATTTCACTAAAAAACATTTTTCATGAATAATTATACCTTTTAGCGGGTATTTTCCAAATTTTCTTTTCGGGTGAAATTTATCATTAAGGTTACAAGGAAGTCAAGTTTATTAACCTATTTTTTGCAGGTTACCTTCTAATGTCATATCATGGGGACCTCTGATGCAGATACGGTCAACGAGCGAGTTAACATGACAAATACGCTCGGCGCTTATTTTGCGGCAATAAATTTCAGTGGCGGATTGGGCTGAAATTCGCATGGTCAATCGAAAACGGCCCAACGGTCAAGACTCATGGGTTTTTCATGAGCCCTGCCAGTCTTAGGCCTTTCGGGGTCGTTTGGGCCCTCAAAAGGGCATTTTTCTATTTTAAGCTTTATTTTGGGCAGAATCAATTATGTTTTGTTTGTGATTTTGTTTCCTTTTTATTTAGAACTTATCCTCCTTTAGATGATTGTCAACTATGAGAAACTCTTGGTTCCACGATTAGTGTTTCCATGAAGGACATGAACACTTCTCTATGGAATTGGAATTCGACGTATGGTTTTTACCAATATTGTCCTATGGCCTCTATAGTTTCCTATTCTTTGGTGATTTGTGGGGTTCTAATGTTGATTTGGGAGGACTAAGAGAAAGTTGCACTCATTTTTTTCTCCAAGGTTTAACCTACTTGGTTTTTTGTTTAGGGAAGTTTTTTAAAGGGGCACACTCATTTGGTCTTGCTTCCTGTTGCACTCCATGTGTTTCCAATTTATCTTCTTGATGGTCAGTTCTGTTGTCTTGATGGGCTTAGACTACTATGAATTGGTTTTTTTATCTACTTCTTGGTTTATTGTTTCATTGCATTATGGTTTTTGTACCGAGCTTGAATTTTTCTAGTCCCATTTTTTATTTGTGCCAAAGTAAAAGTATTTAAGAAGGTGTCCTAAAAATTGTTTTCTCTTTGTACATTGCCTTTTTTGGCTTATTTTATTAATAAATTCGTATTTAACAAAAAACGTTGAAAATACCCGCTAAAAGGTTTAATATTTCACTAAAAAACATTTTTCATGAATAATTATACCTTTTAGCGGGTATTTTCCAAATTTTCTTTTCGTTTGAAATTTATCATTATGGTTACAAGGAAGTCAAGTTTATTAACCTATTTTTTGCAGGTTACCTTCTAATGTCATATCATGGGGACCTCTGATGCAGATACGGTCAACGAGCGAGTTAACATGACAAATACGCTCGGCGCTTATTTTGCGGCAATAAATTTCAGTGGCGGATTGGGCTGAAATTCGCATGGTCAATCGAAAACGGCCCAACGGTCAAGACTCATGATCACCATGAGCCCTGTCAGTCTTAGGCCTTTTGGGGTTGTTTGGGCCCTCAAAGGGGTGTTTTTCTATTTTTAGGCTTTCTTTTGGGCATAATCAATTATGTTTATTTTGTGATTTTGTTTTCTTTTTATTTAAAACGTATCCTCCTTTATAAGGAAGATTTTAGGGTTGTCTCTGCAGATTTTGAGAAACCTCGTTTTGAGAATTTAGGATTAGTTCTTGTGCTTGTGTGGCTTGTTTTTATATTCGATCTGCATTAACCTCACTTCTGCTTTGTTGTTGAAAAGTCCTCATCAAATTTATAATTCTTTAATGAAGGCATTTTTAAGTTTAATTTTGGAAATGTTAACGGGCCTTTAGAGTTAAACTCTGAATAAGATTATGTAGTACATGAAGATGGTGAATGATTTTGCTAGAAGTTTGGATCTATGATAGGTTATGCTTCTCTTTCATGTGCTTAGGTTAACTGGTTCCATAAGGAAAATCGATTTTTGAAATGCAATATTGCATTTTTATATTGATGACACCATGATTATAATGACGTGCAAGTTGATGAATAATAGGCTAGAATGGATGGTTAAGAAGATATGAGATGATTGTCAACTATGGGAAACTCTTGGTTCCACGATTAGTGTTTCCATGAAGGACATGAACACTTCTCTATGGAAATATTGTCCTATGGCCTCTATAGTTTCCTATTCTTTGGTGATATGTGTATCTGCATGGTATCTTAATAATGGTTCTATTGAATATCATGAAAATAGTTTCTTAATCATTTATTCTCTAGGTATGTTTATGGTGTTCTAATGTTGATTTGGGAGGACTAAGAGAAAGTTCTACTCATTTTTTTTCTCCAAGGTTTAACCTACTTGGTTTTTTGTTTAGGGAAGTTTTTTAAAGGGGCACACTCATTTGGTCTTGCTTCCTGTTGCACTCCATGTGTTTCCAATGTATCTTCTTTATGGTCTGTTCTGTTGTCTTGATGGGCTTATACTACTATGAATTGGTCATTTTTTATCTACTTCTTGGTTTATTGTTTCATTGCATTATGGTTTTTGTACCGAGCTTGAATTTTTCTAGTCCCATTTTTTATTTGTGCCAAAGTAAAAGTATTTGAGAAGGTGTCCTAAAAATTGTTTTCTCTTTGTACATTGCCTTTTTTGGCTTATTTTATTAATAAATTCGCATTTAACAAAAAACGTTGAAAATACCCGCTAAAAGATTTAATATTTCACCAAAAAATATTTGTTCATGAATAATTATACCTTTTAATGGGTATTTTCGAATTTCTCTGTTAGGGTAAAATTTATCATTAGTGTTACAAGGAAGTCAAGTTTATTAGCATATCTTTGCAGGTTACCTTCTAATGTCATATCATGGGGACCTCTAATGCAGATACGGCCAACGAGCGAGTCGACATGACAAATACACTCGGCGCTTATTTTGTGGCAACAAATTATTTTACGGTAACAAATTTCAGTGGCGGATTGGGCTGAAATTCGCATGGTCACTCAAAAACGGCCCAACGGTCAAGACTCATGGATGCCATGTGCCTTGTCAGTCTTAGGCCTTTCGGGGTCGTTCGGGCCCTTAAAAGGGCGTTTTTCTATTTTTAGGCTTTATTTTAGGCAGAATCAATTATGTTTAATTTGTGATTTTGTTTTCTTTTTATTTAAAACTTATCCTCCTTTATAAGGAAGATTTCAGGGTTGTCTCTGCAGATTTTGAGAAACCTCATTTTGAGAATTTCGGATTAGTTCTTGTGCTTGTGTGGCTTGTTTTTATATTCGATCTGCATTAACCTCACTTCTGCTTTGTTGTTGAAAAGTCCTCATCAAGTATATAATTCTTTAATGAACAATATTGTATTTTTATATTGATGACACCATGATTATAATGACGTGCAAGTTGATGAATAATAGGCTAGAATGGATGGTTAAGAAGATATGAGATGATTGTCAACTATGGGAAACTCTTAGTTCCATGATTCGTGTTTCCATGAAGTACATGAACACTTCTATATGGAATTGGAATTCGACGTATGGTTTTTACCAATATTGTCCTATGGCCTCTATAATTTCCTATTCTTTGGTGATATGTACATCTGCATGGTATCTTAATAATATATCATGAAAATAGTTTCTTAATCATTTATTCTCTAGGTATGTTTGTGGGGTTCTAATATTGATTTGGGAGGACAAAGAGAAAGTTGTACTCATTTTTTTTTCTCCAAGGTTTAACCTACTTGGTTTTTTGTTTAGGGAAGTTTTTTAAAGGGGCATACTCATTTGGTCTTGGTTCTTGTTGCACTTCATGTGTTTCCAATGTATCTTCTTGATGGTCTGTTTTGTTGTCTTGATGGGCTTAGACTACTATGAATTGGGTTTTTTATCTACTTCTTAGTTTATTGTTTCATTGCATTATGGTTTTTGTACCGATCTTGATTTTTTCTAGTCCCATTTTTTGGTGTCCTAAATATTGTTTTCTCTTTGTACATTGCCATTTTTGGCTTATTTTATTAATAAATTCGCATTTAACAAAAACCGTGAAAATACCCGCTAAAAGGTTTAATATTTCACTAAAAAACATTTTTCATGAATAATTATACCTTTTAGCGGGTATTTTCCAAATTTTCTTTTCCGGTGAAATTTATCATTACGGTTACAAGGAAGTCAAGTTTATTAACCTATTTTTTGCAGGTTACCTTCTAATGTCATATCATGGGGACCTCTGATACAGATACGGTCAACGAGCGAGTCAACATGACAAATACGCTCGGCGCTTATTTTGTGGCAACAGATTATTTCATATGGTCACTCAAAAACGGCCCAACGGTCAAGACTCATGGAAACCATGAGCCCTGTCACACCGCATTTGGGTATATTAAAGGTTAAACCTTAAAGCATAAACCCAAGAAACTAAATAATTTAAAATTTTAGAAAAATCCACTATAAGGGTTCTGTATTACTAAAAACGTTTTCAATACCTTTATAGTGGATTTTTACCAAATATAAAAATTTTACTACATTTTTATATCATTCTGATTCTAAAAGGACTTAATATTATTTTAGATGAGTTTTTTAACGTTTAAGGGTGGAGTATCACATATTTTTGTGAAATATAACAATTATTACATTTATACAAGAATTTAAAGGTACAAAACACTTATAGATGACTAAATCTTTTAAAAACGGCTGGTATTATGTCTCTAAAATGAGTAAAACACTACATTTTAGTATATAAAATGCTAAACTTTAAAGCAGTAACCCTAGAAACTAAATAATTTAAAATTTTGGAAAAATCCACTATAAGTGTTCTATATTACTAAAAATGTTTTCAATACCCTTATAGTGGATTTTTACCAGATATAAACATTTTACTACATCTTTGTAACATTGTATAACACCTCGTATTTTAGGTCATTGTATGACATTATGAAATTCATAATTTATTGTTAGGGTTTTACGCGTTTGCTC
>BQNB010123949.1:9481-20014 GCA_026074375.1 Tanacetum coccineum
TATGCCTTTATTATGCTTTGATATGACACCATGATTATGACGTTTCGGCCTACTCTCCGGAGCGGGTTTGGGTCGTTACAGAAGTTGTCAATATCAAAGCTATCATTTTTCTCGTCTTGGTATGCCAAGTTAACTTCAAACCCTTTTTCTTTGCTCTTTTGGGATCTTTGGTAGAGTTCCACCAAATGCTTGGGTGTGCGACATGTACGGGCCCGATGATTAACACTACCACATCAGTAACATCCATTCTCTATGGCACATTTTGCTTTTTCAACACTATCATTTTTGATCATTTTGCCTTTATCTTGCCATTTTTTTGTGACCACTTGTGTTCCCAGATTGAAAACCATGATTATTACCTCGACCAAATTCACGCCTTTGGCCACGTCCACGACCGCGTCCACGACCATGGTCAGATCCAAGATTGCGACCTCCACTTTGATTATATGATACCACAGAGCAGATCCAGTTAGACTTGACTCATGATTTTTCATCACGAGTTCGTTGTTTTGTTCAGCCACGAGTAAACAAGAGATCAAATCACAATACATTTTAAAGCCTCTTTCATGATACTGTTGTTGCAATCATAAATTAGAGGGAGAATTGCATATATACCCACTAAAATTTGAATATTTGCATATATACCAAAAACACAAGTTTTCAATGCATGATGTACAATGCAAGTTAAGCATGTTTTGGGTATATATGCAAATATGCAAATTTTTGCGGGGAGGCATGAAATGTAGAGAATGTTTTCTCAAGCATTTCTTCGTCAGTGATTTTTTTCTCCACATAAAGTCAACTGGGAGGTCATTCTAAACAATGCCGAATTATAATCGCTCACTGTTTTAAAATTCTGAAACCTTAAATGAACCCAGTCATAGCGAGCTCTTGGCAAAATCACTGTTTTTTGATGTTCATATCTGTCCTTTAAATGATTACAAAGGACCAGTGGCCGGGTCCTTAACAGTGAGATATTCAAATTTTAAATTATCATGAAGGTGATGACGTAAAAATATCATTGCCTTAGCCTTTTGTTCAACGGTTGTTTCTTTTCCCGCTTGGATTGTATCACCAAGACCATTAGCAGCAAGGTATATCTCGGCATCCAAGACCCAAGACAAATAGTTTTGTCCACTTATGTCCAAAGCCAAAAATTCAAGTTTCACGAGATTCGACATGACTAGCTATATTATCAAATATATACAAGTTATCATTTACTCAGTTTGCAAAATAACTCATAAATAAGCTTCACACAGTTTACAACAAGAACGCAAAATATTTACGAGAGACTAGTAAGAAGGCTTTACACATGACATATAGTTAATTGAAGCTGAGTAACAGATACTAACAGATCATGCCATAGAGGCAATGACGTAGCTAGTGGGGGGCTGGAGGGTGTCTCCCCCCCCCCCCCCCCCCCACCCCAAACCGCCGATGACTAGCTACTTCAATGTCTAAAAGCAACTTTTTTTATCGAAACTATCGAAGCCCCCCCTAACATTATCTGGAAAAAAATTTGAGCCCCCCCTAATATCATTTTCTGGCTCCGTCTCTGCATAGAGGGAAAAGTAATACATAAAATAAGAATACCACAACACATTTATGTTAAAAAAAATACGTGCATATGAAAGTTCATCATTACAGTTGAAGGGTTGAATCAATAGCAACAGGAACACTAACAAATATCAATAGAGGTGACAACTTCGTATACAACATTCACAAATGAAGATAAATAAGGCACCATCGAAAGTATAGTAACTTATCCTACCTGATCAGTTTACATGATATACATCGTTATATTTAGCTGTAGGAGTCCTACCTGATGAGTTTACATGCATGATAATAATAAACAAATACAACCAAAGCATACATTAAGTGATAAAACTATTAAATACACATTATTTATAGATATTTAAAATAAACACAATTTAATACAGAATGTCACATAATTTTTTTTTATTGGAATGACAGATGAGAGAAACTCAAACATTAATAATTTACACATAATAATAAAATCAGTACACATATATTAAAGCAATATTTGTAGCAAAACACAAACATAAGTATACAAGCAAACGACATAGACAACACAGAATTTGTTTTTCTATACACAATACATATGTTTTTACACATCAAATAACAAGTATTTTAACATGCATCGAAAGATAATATATTCAAGATTTACTATAATCAAGCAAAAGAACAAATACAGTTGAAATATACATGACGAGATATAAGTATAAAAGATAGAAGGAAATGAATATATATACGTCATGTATATTAACAGAATATGTGCCTCAGGCAAAAGAAGTATTCTAACTTAGAATGACCATTAGTAGATTAGGATTAGGGCAACAAGTAAAACAAAGATATATAAAACAAAACAACACAAGCAGTAATTGAATTGAATTGAACAATATCATAATTTGCATGACCACGGTGTCGTTTTGACATCGCGCCGATCTTGGGCCAAATTAAAATAAAAAATCTTACCACTGGCCCATAAATGAGGAAGGCCCATAAATAAGAAAAAATGAAATGTAATAAAATGGACCCTCAACTTTTAACTATTTACGGCTTTTTTATATATAATAAACTTTATTTACTAAATATATAGCACATATCTACCGATTCATTCGGATAAAAAATACCATTGGAAAGATCTTCAAATTGCGATCAAAACGACCTCAATATTGCAATGCTTCGGACATACGCACGATTTTATAAAAAATGTTGAAGTTTAATATAAATATAAAAAAAAATTATAAAACGCACCCTCAACTTCTAACTATTTACGACTTTTTTATATAATAAACTTTATTTCTTAAATATATAACGCATATCTACCGATTCATTCAGATAAAAAATACCCGTGAAAATATCTTCGAATTGTAAACAAAACAAGCTCAATATTGCAATGCTTATGACATACGAATGATTTTATAAAAAATGTTAAAGTTTAAGTATTTATCTATATTTTAAAAGTGGTGACACAGTGCGACAAATAGTGCCAAAAAAAGTGGGCCAAAACATTAGCCCAAAATCTGGCATAAAATCCACCGGCCCAAAATGAAAAAAAAACTTTACAAAACGGACCCTCTACTTTTAACTATTTACGACTTTTTATATAATAAATTTTGTTTATCAAATATATAACTCATTCAGATCAAAAAATACCCGCCGAAAGATTTTCGAATTGCGAACAAAGCGAGCCCAATATTGCACTGCTTCTGAAATACGCACGATTTTATAAAAAATGTTGAACTTTAATATAAATAGGAAAAAATGAAAACTTACAAATTGTACCCTCAACTTTTAACTATTTACGACTTTTTTATATAATAAACTTTATTTATCACATATATAACGCATATCCACCGATTCATTAGGCGGAAATATTTTCGAAGTGCGAACAAAACGAGCTCAATATTGCAATGCTTCTGACATACGTAAATCTGGCCCAAAGTAAAAAAAACACCACCGACCGAAAATTGAAAAAATAAACTTTACAAAATGGACCTTCAACTTTTAACTATTTACAACTTTTTATATAATAATTTATCAAATATATGACATATATCTGCCGATTCATTCAGATAAAAAAATACCCGCAGAAAGATCTTCGAAGAGCGAACAAAACTATTGCAATGCTTCTGAAATACGCACGTTTTTATGAAAAATGTCAAAAATTTTGGATCCTTAGCCGGGATCCTTTTAGCGCATGTGGTCGGCCCAAATGGTAAATCTATAATATATATGTACAAAAAGTACTCGGCCCATTATTCTTTGTTACAATAACGATTGTATATCAAAAAAGTGTTAAAACATACCAAAATACCAAAAACACACTATTATCGAAGCTAAATATCTTTCGACATTAGGCTAGCCCCGCCGCAACGCGCGAGCAATATGCTGACTCGTATTTAAACATATGCCATGATAATAAAGCAATGATTACACAAGGTCTATTCAACCAGTTATGGACCAGACATGCGGGATATGAAGAAATACCAAAACACTTTGAGACTATCGTGCTGATAAAGTGTTTGAAATAAATAACCAATAATTATAAGCTTAGAAGAATAGAGAGAACAAGGAATGCATTTTCATTGATATCTCAAACTACAAAGAAGCCTCAATTTATAGGGCTTTTATATGCTATATATTTAGAGGGTGTTTCGGATTGCATTTGAATGAAGATAATCTGCTTATCTCGTTTCGAAAACGCTATAATTTGAAAAGTAGTGTTTGGATAGGGAAAGTAAATAATCGATTATTTGCGATTTGATCCTCTCAAAACGCAGTTTAGAAAAAGCAAGGACATACTTACTTTTTGAAAACGCAGTCGTATCTGGATTCCATCAGTTGGTGGTGTAAAGAAATTGATCATGGATGAAGCTCATACTTCTAGATATTCAGTACATTCGGGTGCGGATAAGATGTACTATGATCTGAGAGACTTGTATTGGTGGCCTGGTATGAAGAGAGACATTGCTGAGTACGTTAGGATAACAATGGACTTTGTCACAAAGTTGCCTAAAAGTAGCAGTGGGCATGATACGATTTGGGTCGTTGTGGATAGATCGACCAAGTCGGCTCACTTCTTACCTATTCGGAAGACACAAGACGAGAAATTTAGCAAAAGATTTATACCAATGAGATTGTAGCGAGACATGGTGTGCCGTTGTCAAACAATTCAGACAGTGATGATCCGTTCACGGTCTACACTTAAGTGACAAGCTTTCAGGAAGCGGTAGTACGATACTAGACATGAGTAACGGCATACCACCCTCAGAAACCCGACGTCAGTGTTGAAGCTACAATTCAGATGTTTGAGTATATATGCTAATCGAGCTTGTGTTATGGTTTTGGTGGCAGTTGGGATATCTCATCTCCATGATTGAGTTATTCCCTATATAAATAGATTACCTACAGACAAGCATTAAGTACGCACCATTCGAGGCTCTGTACGGGCGGAAATATAGATCCCCCGTGATATGGAATGAAGTTGGAGAAAGTCAACTTATTGGACCAGAAATTGTGCAAGAAACGACTGAAAAGATTGTTCAAATTAAGGAAAGATTGAAGATGGCTAGGAGTCGCCAGAAAAGCTATGCTGATAAGAGGCGTAAACCTCTTGAATTCCAAGTTGGAGACCGAGTGTTACTTAAGGTATCTCCACTGGAAGGGAGTGGTACGATTTGGTAAGAAAGGAAATCTAGCACCACGATAATGGTGGGACCATTTGAAAATCGTGAGTGTGTTGACCGGTGGTATCGGCTGAAGTTACCCAGGAGCTAAGCTTGACCATTAGACACGTTTCTATTGTTTCAACCTCAAGAAATTGCTTGGCTGAGCCAGAATGTTCAGGTGTCTTTGGATGAAATCGGAGACTATGATAAAAATCTGCATTTGTCGAAGAGCCTAATTGAGTATCGTAGAACGGAGATGTGACAAAGCTAAAGTGATAAGAAGAATTTTCATTGGTCAAAGTCGTTGAACTTCTCAGGCAAGGAGCTGAGTATACTTTGGGAAACGTGAAGACAAATTCGAAGAAATTATCCCGAAACTTTTCTCTGAACCCGTCCCCATCTATCAGGTGTTGCTGAACCTGAGCCTTGAGGACAAGGCTCTTCTAACCGGAGAGACTAGTAACATTTCGAATATTCAGGTCAATAACGACGTCATCTAATTTTAACTAATTTTTTTTTTTCGTCTGTTACGCGTTTACTTTTATTTTAATAGTAAAGTTAAAGCGCGTTAAGCTATTAATTATCAAATTAGCGAAACGGAACACCAAACCATTAAAGTTTACGTCAAGCAAATTCATTATATTATTGTTAATAAAGTAATAATTTATTATTAATGTTTTATATTTATCGGGGGGGGTTACGATATCATTTTTTGGGGTGGTGGGTATTTTTTTTTTACGTTTCGCGATAAAACATAAATCGTTTAGGCAATACCCGGGAACCACCAAAAACATTTTTAACGCTTTAACAAATACCCAGGTTTATACCAATACCCAAAGTTTATAAAACTATATCCATATGTATATATATACACGTCCCATATATATAAATATAATAACCAAGACATACACAACTTGCACGTATACACTTTAATTAATCATACTACACGCATTTTTACAAAATGCAAGTATTACTTCCACTTTTATTCAAGAAAGAGCTAGCAATCTTCATCCCATAATTTCATGAGATGATATGCACCTTAGGAGACCAAAGAACACATTCATTTATCACTTAGACCATGTACACATAAGGATTAGTAAAGACCTAGCTAATACAATAAACATGACCAACTAGTCACCCTTAAATCTCTCCCCTGTTTCCCTCATTGTTGCCGCCCCTAAACCCCCCCCCCCCCATTGACCTTCCTAGACTTTTGTTTGACCTATTTGATTTTTGGGGAATTGATCGTTTGTTCGTTGACTACATATACTAGACCCTCTCAGTCATAACACTTCACACTTCAACAAAACACTTACAAAAAAACAAAATTTTCTTTCCTATTAATTTTTCTTACATATAGCCACGCAAACTCCCTTTTTCTATAATCAAATCCAACAATATAAATTCACCACTTATACAAGTTTCTAGGAACATATCTAAGGTTTATCACAAAAAGTTTGAGAAAGCTTGTTGGAGTGATTAAGAAAGATTAGCAAGATATTAGAAGATTAAGGTTTTCTTGAAACCCTAGGGTTTTATTGTGTCAAGCTTTTGGTTTAAAATCTAAACAAGGTTTAGATTATATTTCTCACATCATTATCACTATAAGGTTATCTCTATAAACCTTTATGTCTTTACTTTATCATTTTATGTGTTTTACATGTTCTAACTAAACTAAATCACCATTTAGATTTTTAACATGTTAAATGGAAAACTTTACTTGTGATTTTGATTTTGTACAACGTTTACGTAGATATGAGATTGGTAAAATCATGGAATAATGGAGATTATAAGTATGTTTAAACATGTGGATTAAAAGTTGAGAAAATTTCAAAGTATATAACTTAAGTGATTAAAGTTTAATTAAGGAAATTTTATGATTTCATGAGAATTAAAGACATTTGTGGGATATTTAAATATTCGTGTTTTAGCAGTAGGTTTTACATCTTAAAAATTTAAAAAAGTTAAAAAACACCTTATGACATTCAAAATGATAAGAAACTCGAAAAACCGATTATAACTGAAAAAGAATCACGATTTCAAGTTTTACTTAAATATATACTTTTTGGAATTATAACTATTTTATAAAAATTACTATCACACACAGAAACTATATTTTTAAAACATCATTATATGATAAAACTTTAAAAACGAGAACGAATCTCGAAAAAATCGCTAAACAACCGGAGTTAAAAAAAGACGAATAAGTTACGACAATTTACGAGATTTACATAACTAAATCTATAAAAAAATATATAACTGTTATGAACAGTAAAAATCAGTATTTCATACATGAAAAACTTAAATTTTGAAAAATGTTATATTTTTATAACTCATCTTAAATAACGAAGGTGTGGACCATAAGAAACAAAGAAATAGACGTAAAACGAGAAAGTTAACGCCAGATATTTACTAAATATACTTAATAAACGTTTTTACTTTATTAAATATGATACACAAAAACGATTAGATGGTGATTGTAGCTATATAGAATTATAATGTGGTCATTAGTTAATCAAAAGTACAAATACTAGGGAGTTTCATAATAAGGCCTCTTCGGGGTCGTATCGACAAGTTTGTTAGGATTACGATCTTTAAAGTGTCCAGCTCCTCATACGACACTACAAGACCTCTTAATTATGATAGCCCAACTATTATGATGAGCTATACGACCTATAAATGATTCAAGTGTTTAGTTACTTATACGACCTATATTGGATTAGGTTTGCCTTCTCGGATTCTGCGTGACGCTATTTTTTCTAATTGTGAATACTTGTTGATACCCTTCCAACTCGGGTAGATTCATAGCCCCCTTATTACTACAATGATTTTTACAAAATCTACGGGTGAATTACATTGCTTTGTTTTGCTATTGGACACAAGTGTTTTTCTAAGTTATTTCAAAATGTTTACAAAGTGTATGCCATCCCGATTCTGCCTGTATATTATTGCTAAGTACCTTATTGCCTGTGAAGGTCCCTATTTAACATGACCGTTAATTTGCTATTTGAAGTAACGTCGATTTGTATGTGGTAGATCTATCGGGACAGACACTCCCATCTATTCTTGGGTCCACTAGTTTGATCAAGGTGCATTTAACATTGAGAGGTGTTAGGTTGTTGGCAAGCATCCTATATTCTGATTGGGGCACAAATCTAGTTAAAGGTTCGGGGTCATGAGCTATTACTTCGATCTTGTGGTCCACCCTTTTTACCGATAAACCTATGATTTCACTCAACCTTGTGTGACTTTTTTAGCAGGTAATTTCAGTTCATAGGTATGAAAGATTGGAGGGGAGTTGAGGCTGCTATCAATGAAGACGGATTCTGTTTTTTATCTAAGTCCTATGCAAACTTTTATTATCTTTAAAACTAAAGTCAAACTTTGGTATTACGAACTTCGTTTAAATAAAATAGACTAGAAAATGTTTTATGACTTTTAAAACATATGGACCTAAATGTAATAAACTCTGTATATTGTTGCTATGGCATCGAATGAAAACAAGTCTAAACGTCCATAATATGGCAGTTTTCTCTATATCTTGATTGTTGTACTTTGACGTAGCACCCCAATGTTACCATTCCGCTGCTACCTGATTTTGGGGGTGTTACAACCAAACACTAGAATTTTTATTGAATTTCTCTGATAATTTATTTCTGTGAATTAATTTCTATGCTTCATTTCATTTCTTTGAATTTCTCTCTACCAAACGTGCCCTAAGCAAAAAAGTGGTATCATAACTTGCGGCGCATATGGTCTAACATTTGACTATTGATAACGTGTTTTTTTGAGCCATTAGATTTTTGAGATTAAAACCACTTTCTGCTGTCCCTAATGTATTGAACAAGGTAGACTACAATGACTTGGCATTGAGTACTTTAGGACGCGAACCCTTTCATGTTCTGTTTAATGAATCGTTGGTACTAACGTCGGTCACCTTAATTTATCTCTCAAGGTAACCTAATACCTCCACCCAAAACCCTTGCACTTTCTTTGTATAATATTTGGCGATATCTTCGGATGCAAGAATCCAACCTTTGCACAATGCTACTTCTTCAATGGTCCATGCAATGTGACGATGTTCATCGTCTGAATCGTCTTTTTGGATGTCTATCGTTGACGTCTTTTTGACGGCTTCTTATTTAGGGGCGGGACTTATTCGACGGTAGAGTCATCATCGACGAGGTTACATGGAGAAGATTGAGGTTCATAAGTTGAAAATGATAAAATCATCAACATTGAATGGATCAATGAGAGAAATTGGTTGAGATTGGTCCGGAGGTGGTGATGAAGAATCGGGGAACGTTTGTGGTGATGTAGGATTGTGAGACATTTGTGGTTGATACATAGTTTGTTGTTGTTGTGGAGGTATGAATGGTGGGTTTTGGTACTGTGGTTGTTGTGTTCCCTAAAAAAAGTTGGGGCTCGAAAGTTTATCGATGGTGAGTGGCCGAAACGGGAATTTGGGTGTTTAGACATTTGGTTGTCGACGTTGTTTTGAGGTTTTATTTTTTGGAGTGTTTTGAGACATTGTATAAAGTATAAAAAATAGATCGAGAGTACAAGTATAAAGATAGAATGAGAAGTTGTGAATATAATTATAAAGATAAAATGAGAAGTTGTGAATAAAAATGATAAGATATGAGGGTATTTAGAAGTAAGTAGAATGATAAAATTTATAAAGACAGAATGAGAAGTTGTGAATATAAGTATAAAGATAGAATGAGAAGTTGTGAATAAAAATGATGAGATATGAGAGTATTTATAAGTAAAATGATAAAATTTAAAACTAAATTGCCTTTTTTTACATTTTCAAAAACTGACCGCTGGGGTCGCTAGCCGTTTGACTTTATGTGCATTTGGTTCGTTGGTGCACACCACCAAATAATGGTCGAGGATGAACGATCATGCGCGTGGGGCTGACGACCCTCCACGTGTGATGATACTACGACATATGGATCATCAACCAATACCAATGTTTTAAAACCCGGGTTGACCCGATCGGTTAAATCGGTTGTACCGTGAACCGGCTTAAATACGGGGCCGGATGTGATCGGGTTTTTGTTTGTTTGAGAACCGGACTGAACTGCCAGTTTTTCATTGACCTAGGCTGACCCGGTTTGATCAAACCGGCCGGGTCATGACTTTTAAAAAAAATCTAATAAAGTTTTTTTTTCATAAATTTTTTTAGGTTTAATTGACAATTTGAAGTGGTGATGACTAATGTTAGTTAAAATAATGTTACAACTTTTTTTTTAAACGGCAAAACTTTTATTAGAAAACTAGCAAGAGGCTAGAAGGATTACATACTAATACACATGGGGCTTTTAAGCCAAGA
>BQNB010123951.1:0-20013 GCA_026074375.1 Tanacetum coccineum
CATACAAAGTGTCAAGTATAAATACAAGTAATACAAAGATAACCTTAAGCCCAACATGGGCCAAGCCTACAAACATAAGCCTACTAACACTTAATTGGTAATTAGCTAGGCATTGATTATCTTCACCTTGTTTTGGGCAACAACCACCAACAATCAAAGAAGATTATTTTATGATAATTAATGGTTAAGGCTACTATGAAACATATGGCTTCAAACTTTGCCAAGCTTGACAAGTTTGAAGGGTAGACTTTAGGAGATAACAGAAGAAGATGCACTTCTTGCTTTCCAGCATGAGTGTGGTATATGTACTTATCACTCCTATTCCTGAAGATGGTGAGAATGCTACCATAGAACAAATCAGGAAGAGGAACAAGTACGACAATGACGACTATGTTTGCAGAGGTTTAATCCTAACTGGTATGTCTGATTCCTTATTTGATATTTACTAAAATGTTAAATCTTCTAAAGAACTATGGGATTCCTTGGACGCCAAATATATGGCTGAGGATGCATCAAGTAAGAAGTTCCTTGTTAGTAATTTCACAAATTATAAAATGACTAATTCAAGACTAATTATGGAACAATACAATGAACTTCTTGGTATATTTGGAAGGTTTACAAAAAACAAAATGAACATGGATGAGGCCATTCATGTCTCTTGTATCATTGACAAACTTCCTCCTTCTTGGAAAGATTTTAAGCATACCTTGAAACATAATAAGGAGGAGTTAACTCTTGTTGAGTTGGGCAGTCATCTACGCATTGAGGAGTCCCTCAAGGCGCATGATAGTGACAAGCCAAAGGGCAACAATGTTTTTGATCCTTTAGTTATCAATATGGTAAAGCATAATAACTCCTTCAGGTACAATGATGACAAGGGTAAACGTAAGCATCAGGGTACCAAAGCTAATCCTAACAAGAAGTCTAAAGTGACTTGTTGGAAGTGTGGGAACCCTGGACACTTGAAAAAGGATTGTAATGATGGAAAAGTTAGTAACAAGGCTAATGGTTCAGGCACAAATGGTTCAGTGGATGGTTCTACCAACTCACTAAAAGGTCATAATATGTTTAATAAATCTCTTCAGGTTTATTATGTTACATATGTATCTGAGGCTTATTTTGTATATGAGTATGATGTTGCGTGGTGGGTTGACTCAGGAGCAACTGTGCATGTTTGTAGAGATAGATGCTGGTTCAAGACCTAAGAGTCACTGAATAATGGATCTATTCTTCACATGGGAAATGAGTCAACAACCCTGGTGCATAGACGTGGTTGTGTAGATCTTAGATTTAGTTTTGGAAAGATTGTTTCCTTGTTTAATGTTTTGCATGTTCCTAATATAAGGAAGAATTTGTTTTCTAGTAGTATTTTGAATAATTGTGGTTATAAACAAGTGATTGAATCTAATAAATTTGTTCTATCCAACCATGGTGTGTTTGTTGGTCTTGGTTATTTGAGTAATCAAATGTTATGGCTTAATATTGTTAATGATAATATTGCTTCAGCCTTTATGTCTACCTCTAAACTGAATGATTCAATCCTATGGCATGCCAGACTGGGCCAAGTCCACTTTAAAAGGATGCAAGATATGTCTAAGGATGGGTTAATCCTATCTTTTGACATGGACACTGAAAAGTGTAAAACTTGCATGCTGACCAAAATTACTAAGAAACCATTTCAAAATGTAAGACGTGAAACTAAAGTTTTGGAGCTGATCCATAATGATTTGGGTGATTTGCATGCTACTCCATCATCAAGGAATAAGAAATACTTTGTGACATTTATTAATGATGCTTCAAGGTTTTGCTATGTTTATTTATTACATTCAAAGGATGAAGCATTAGATAAATTCAAAGTATTCAAAACTAAAGTTTAATTACAACAAGGGTCAATGATCAAAAGATTCAGGACTGATAGAGGAGGTGAGTACATAGATACTCTGTATTTTCAATCTGTTGGTATCATCCATGAAATGATTGCTCCTTATACTCCACAACAAAATGGTATATCTGACAGAAAAAATAGAGTACTAAAAGAAATGGTTAATTCCATGTTGTCATGCTCAGGACTGAGTCTAGGACTTTGGGGTGAAGCTATGTTAACAGCTTGCTATTTATTAAATAAGGTTCCTAACAAAAGGAACATGATTACTCCTTATGAACTCTAGACTAAAAGGAAACCAAACCTAAACTACCTCAGGGTTTAGGGTTGTAGGGCAGTTGTCAAAGTCCTTGATCCAAAGCTCAAAACTTTAGGTAAAAGAGGCATTTAATGCATCTTTGTTGGATATGCTGAGCATTCTAAGGATTTTGGGTTCTATGTTATTGAACCTAATGAATCAATTTTAATTAACTCAATAATTGAATCAAGGGATGCCATCTTTGATGAGAATAGATTCTCATCAATCCCTAGACCAAGTCAGAGGTCCCTTATGAATGGAACTGAAGACATTGGTGCTTTAGTAGTCCCTGAAGAGGTCACTAAAAAGGTTGTGGTTCAACAACCTGAACCTAAGCTTAGAAAAAGCAAAAGGAATAGGGCTCCAAAGAACTTTGGACCTGAATTTCAATTATAATTAATTGAAGGAACAAGGGATGAGGTCTCTGACCAATACTCCTATTGCTTTAATGTTAAGGATGACCCCAAAATTTGATGAAGCAATGAAGTCTCAAGATATTGAATTTTGGAAAGAAACAATTAATGATGAGATAGATTCCATTTTGGGCAACAACACTTAGGTGTTTGGCTGACCTCCCTCCAGTTGCAAACAACGATGTTTGTAAAAAATCCCTCTTTAATTAATATATATATATATATTTATATATATATTATATATATATATATTATTTATATATCTTACTATATATATATATCTATATATATATATTATATCTTATATATATATATATATATATATATATATATATCATAATCCATATACATAAGCAAAGTATCATACAAATTATTCTTAGAAAATGTTCTTTATATTCTGTTGCATATTTATATTATCTGTAAAACATATCCTAGATGAGTCTATAACGATCTCCACATCTTAACTCGAGCTTGATTATCATTTAAGTTTTGGTTTTGGTTTCTAAATCTAAAAACGCAAAGGGAAAGCACATAAAAGGCACGCTAAAATAGAATTAAAGACAATTTTAAAATTTTAAAACATTTAAAAATAATTAAAGCAAACTAAAACTAACTAATTAACCAAATAAGACAAATTTTAACTCTAAAAACTCAAATTGCAAATTTCTTAAGCTAAATGACTTAAAATAATTTTTTAAAAGACAAATTTTTTTTTGACTTTTTAATCTAATTAGAACTATTTTTTTAAACTAAATAATACTAAAAATGAAATAAGAATTATAAAACTTAATCCTAAAAATTTAAGAAAATTCCTAAAAATACTTTAAGCTAAAAAGGAGGTTTTCAAAGAAAAATTACTCAAAAAGCTAAAACGGATAAGCTGTGAAAAATCAAATAAACTGAATAAGCTAAACTTTAAAAGAGTATAACAATTAAATGATGTAGAGTAATACATGAAAAAGTCCCAAAGGCAGTGGTAAGGTGTGTGTGTTGTGAAAGAGAGGTCACAGGTTCAAGTCCTGTAACCTTCCTTTTTGTAAAAAAATTCGTTTTCCATTTTCTTTTTGAAAAAGCTAAACTTTAGACAAAAAAATAAGCAACTTTAATAAAGGGACTTAATACTAGAACTAATTAATAAGCAAGAAATAAGCACAAGTAAAAGTGCCAGATAGCTATTTTAAGCTATGATGATTTGGCTAAACTGTTTTAACCTTTTTAGACTAAATAAGCTAAAGGCAAAACTAAATAAGCTAAAACAGATACCTAGCTATACCTAATAACCAATAAGGAATAAAAATAAGCAAACAAAATAGCTAGAAAACTTACTAAAAGGCTTGAAGACAAAACCACTTAAAATAGCCAAACATGATTTACTACTACTATTAAAGCTAACCTTATGAACTAATAAGCAAAAGAAATAAGCTAAAAAATGAAAACAGATTGAGAATGAAAACCAAAGAGAACTAAAAAGCTAGAAATAAGAAATTTGGACAAGATAATAAACTAGAAAAGACTTGATTAAATTGACAGTTTACTAACTGTTTTTGGCTTTTTAAGAGACTCTTTTAAACTTAAAACTAAGGCTTAATAAACAAACTAGAAAGCTAAAAGCCTAAACAGATTAAGAACACATATTAATAAGCTAAATGAAGCAAAAAATTTACCTAATCTAAGCAAGGAATTGATCCTAACATGATCTGCAAATAAGGAAATTTAAAGACAACCAACAGTTTTAACTAGGCTAAAGCTTAAAATATTCAAAATCCTATTCCAAACACTATAAACTTAAAACAGATTAATCAAGATGCAAATGACACAAAGTTTAAGCATTCTGACCACAACTCTTATAGCTTTTTGAAATACTTTAAAAACAGTTTAGAAAACCTATAAAACTAACAGATTTGATATTTGATAAAAACAAACTACCAAACTTGACTAAACTAGTTTAAAACTTATGAAAACTACTTATCAGACTTAATTAGAGCTTAATAAGACTGCTTAGAAACCTAAAAGCTACCCAAGCAGTCTTAACTATGTTAAGATTGCTTGTGCCAAACACCCCTTTAAAACCTTAAAAAACCAATTTTAAGCCAAAACAGATCTGAATAAGTTGTTTATTAATTATGCTAATAGATAAACGTTAATCAATAAGATTTAGGATATCGGATTCCCATAAATAAGCATGCTAAGGATTGAAGATCGAGTGAACGATGGACAAAACAACGAGCACGAGAGTCTTCAAAATTCGAGGCAATCATGGATATAAAACACAAACTACGAAACACGAGAAAGGAAGAGGCGAGCCTCCTCTCGTCACACTTATTAATAAATATTATAATAATATACTACTACTAGGGATAAGCATGGGTTGCCACCCACGAAGCGCTTGTTTTTATGCGAGTCTCTAGCTTGACTCTCCCCATATCATCATGATATTAGGGTCGAAACATGTAGAAGAGCAAATCTCCATCGGACTTTCATATGCCACCGGCTCTAAGGAATAGAAACTATAAGCGAAGATGTTGGGGTCAAAAATGATATCCTCACTCCCGGAGGAGAGAAGAAAAGGAGATTCACCAGATAGGTGAAATAAGGAAGAAAAATTCGGATAACATATGTGAGGGAAAGATAATGGCGATCCTCAAAGGGTAATCTCACATATGTTGGAGAAAAAATTGTCTCATGAATGCCAGGGTCGAAAACTTTTTCCTCGGTCATCAAATCATCCATTGTAGCATCGTACAAAATCTTCTTCCATTCATTCTCTTTAGATTTCAAATCAAATAAATCATCATTCTCTTCGAGAGGCGGTTCATCGGTGAACCCTTCGAGAATGGAAGCAACGCTTATCTTAAGAGTAGACGGATTATGGTGAAGTAGAAGCTCAATCTCATCAACGTCGCCACCTGGGTCGAAACATTCATCCTCATTAAAATCAGAAAGAAGGGTGACAATAAGCCGGCTCATCAAGGTTAAAAACATAAGAGTCCTTACTCTCGATGTTTTCTAACACCTCATCAAAAAGAAGATTAACGTCACTAGAGATATATTCATTATCGAATTCGAAAAGAGGGTTCGAGTAAATTTTAACATTATCTTCCGGAACGTCCTCATCGGATAGTGACTCGTCATCACTAGAGGTAAAATCGTCATTTGAGTCGAATAGAGGGTTAGAGAAAGTTACGGATTTTCCCTCTGGAACGTTAATGGGAGAGAAATCATCATACGAAGGTAAATAACACTCACTATCATTGTCAGATGTATCCCTGAACTCACTTGGTATTGAGACAAGGTCCTCAACACTAGACTTTATGAATTCGTCTAATTCCTTTTCAAGAATAGTGCTAAGATTCTCATCCCCCATGATGAGAGAGTCCTTCGAGCTCTATAGTCGGTAAGACAGGTGTGAGTGGAGAAATTTGAGAAGTAATTTGCATTCAAAAGGAATAGTATATCCTTATCATCATCCGTCATCAACGAAATAATATTAAAACGTCATGAAGGCTCAGGAGTATAAGTACTAACATTAGCTGCCTGCTTTTGTTGAAGTATCCTCTCACACAATGATTGCATAGTGTTAAGTAGTTCATTCTTTAACTCAATCTTAAATTCATCATTCATCTTCTGCTGATTAAGGTCTTCTTGAATACTCTGAGGCTGATGATTGATAGAAAAACAACGGGGGTTGGTCAAAAACCAGAAAGAGTTATAATTAGGTCAAAGTAGATTTTGATTCCTCAGTGACACGAAAACTTATTCATGAGACCCCCACAGTTTTCACAGTAAAGATATTATTGTGGAAAACTCAATGAATTTTGTGGAAATAATTATCACCAAAGTTTTGATTGTAGCACGGTTCCTGCTCATAGACAAGCGGGAACCATGGTGGACAATCATAACCATAGTGCAAATCGTTCCCACATAACTCACACGAGTATGTCTCGTACTGGGGTTATAGAGGGTGGGTGAAAAATGTTTGGTGGGTCATTGAAAGAGTTGGGATTAAGGAGCAATCAATGGATGAATTTCATCTCTTGAAAGGGCAAACCTAGCAAATCCATCTCTACAGGAAGAGCATATCCACACACCTTGCAAGAACAAACCGTTGACGACCTTACACCATCTTCTAATGGATCTTTACACCCAAAACAATGAAATTGGTTGAGCGAAGATGTTTGGGGTTGTGAAGGTGGGTAGGAAAAAACAGGGTTTTTCATACATATTGAAAATAGGATCGAGGTTACAGACAAATTCTTCCTCCGAAACTGTACATTAGAACAACGCAACAATTTCCACATAAACGGTCCTCCACACCAAACGAGTCACCTTGAAAACCAAGACATTTAAAGAATTATCGATAAGAAAGTAAAAAAATAAGAATTACCGAATTAAGATGTAGAAAGATATTTATAGATTTTTTCAAATAATAACATAAGAAAAAGAAATAAAAAAAAATAAGAATGAGAAAAATATTTTTTGGTAACCCGAAAGTCAAAAAGTGTACGGTAGCTCTCAAGAAAAACGCTACAACGAAGCGGAGGAGCGACCCTCGCTTATACCTTTCTTATAGTTTGTTTGCTAAATGTGAGCCGATACGACAAGTAACAAACGGTTATTTTTAATTTTTAAATATAAAAGGAAAATAGAAAAGAAAATAGAATAAAAATATTTTTGGGTTTTTATATAAAATGAAAACTTTCACGGGGAAAGGATCTTCAAGGCTCGAACACGAACAATCCTGTAAAAATCGCCACACCTCTCCCCGGCAGAAGGCTGGATTAGTAGTTGTGGTATATGATTTGTAGCTGTTATGATCCAAGTTGCATATCTTCAGAAGACCCCTATTCGATTATGACAAAAAGGGGAAGAAGATTACAGAGATATGATTTGCAGCTTATTATGTGTGGTGACATGGCAGGTTACAAAGGAAAGGGGAAGTTTTTGTTTCATTCAGGGAGATGATCACATCTCAACTTCAGGGGAAGCTTTGGCTTTATGATGAAGTTCGTACATGACTTTGTTTGTTTTGTCATCATCAAATAGGGGAAGATTGTTGGGATTCTTGATTTGATGAGACAAAGTGAATAAAAGAATGAAACAAAAGGACTTAAATGCAAAAGAAGAATTCTTCAAAAGATGGAAGATTTTGAAGATTTCAGAAGAACTCCTTAAGAAGATATAGATACAGAAGATAATATTATATGTTAGGAAGATATTATTTGTTCTTATCTTTTGTAATTTGTTCTTATCCTTTGTAAACCTAGATATCTCTAGTATATAAAGAGATATCAGGCATATGGTTTTAGGCATCTAGAAAACATAGAACTCTCCCAATGAGGGTCTAGAAAAACGTGTGTGTACAAGTTTAGTTAGTAGTTACATTAATAGTTAGTTAGTTAGTAGCTCCTAGGTATAGAATTGGGGCAAGGTGGAAACGTATGAGAATAAAAACCTTGTTTGATAATATACTATTCTTTATATTCCGCTGCATATTTATATTATCTGTAAAACATATCCTAGATGGGCTTAAAGATTACAGAGATATGATTTGCAGCTTATTATGTGTGGTGACATGGCATGTTACAAAGGAAAGGGGAAGTTTTTGTTTCATTCAGGGAGATGATCACATCTCAACTTCAGGGGAAGCTTTGGCTTTATGATGAGGTTCGTACACGACTTTGTTTGTTTTGTCATCATCAAATAGGGGAAGATTGTTGGGATTCTTGATTTGATGAGACAAAGTGAATAAAAGAATGAAACAAAAGGACTTAAATGCAAAAGAAGAATTCTTCAAAAGATGGAAGATTTTGAAGATTTCAGAAGATCTCCTTAAGAAGATATAGATACAGAAGATAATATTATATGTTAGGAAGATATTATTTGTTCTTATCTTTTGTAATTTGTTCTTATCCTTTGTAAACCTAGATATCTCTAGTATATAAAGAGATATCAGGCATATGGTTTTAGGCATCCAGAAACATAGAGCTCTCCCAATGAGAGTCTAGAAAAACGTGTGTGTGTACACGTTTAGTTAGTAGTTAGATTAATAGTTAGTTAGTTAGTAGCTCCAAGGTATAGAATTGGGGCAAGGTGGAAACGTATGAGAATAAAAACCTTGTTTGATAATATACTATTCTTTATATTCCGCTGCATATTTATATTATCTGTAAAACATATCCTAGATGGGCTTAAACGATCCAACAGTTGGTATCAGAGCCATGGGGCTCATGATCTAGGATCTACAAGGTGTTTTGGTATTGCATCTATGAAGGAAAAGAGGTACGAATTTTCTGTCTTGGTTATCATGTCGAATCTGGTGATATTATGGTTTTTCAGCAACCCTAATTCGATATAACAAAAAGTTTGTTCACAATTGTTGTTGATTGGTTTGTGACAAAAAGATAGTTACTGATTATGGTTCTTGGTTACATAATTCAAGAGTTCTTTAGAACTTATTCTATAAAAATAATCATTAGCAATTGATGAGAATGATGAATTAGTGACAGCCTAGTGACAGCTTTGTGACACTAAAAAGTGTCATCGGGATACTTAAAAAAAGGTATCCTTAAACAGTAGTTATATGTTTTGTACTGCTTGTTGGTGGTTACTACTGCCACGAGACACAATACTGCTGGTGATCGTAAATATTGGTACATTACTACAGCTCAAATCGTGTTTATGCTGCTAGCAATGAAGAATATTAGTATTGCTAAGGTATTTGCTTATACTACTGCTAGCATTATAATTATACTACCAAGATGATTTAGTGCTGGTAGAAGACATTAGTACTGGTAGAGTTAGTACTGCTTGACGAGAAGAATTAGTACTGCTCATATTGTCTTAATACTGTTGGCAACAAGAACTTAGTACTGCTAGCTTTATACTTGGTACTGCTAGCTTTATACTTAGTACTGCCTATGAGTACTTAGTACTGTTCTTGTTACATTAGTACTTCCAAAAGTTTTTGTTAGTACTGCTGCGTGAATACTTTATATTGCTGGCATAGAGAGTTTGTACTGCCAGTTTTATTCGATATCGAATGACACACACATGGTTTGGATCTCGAATTGAACAAGATGCTTTGGTTAAGGGGAAGCTAACTGGTTATGATTTTAAATGTTCTTAAACATTTTAAAGCTGTGCTTAAGAGAAAGGTGGAAGATATGCGTGGTTAATGGCAGTTCGAAATTGAATGAGATATAGCAGTTTGGATATGATTTGTTTATTTGGGAATGGTATTTGTTATGATGTGAAATCCCTGATTAGTAGGGATTATATTCTACTCCCATATATAGTTTCTTTGTGCTGCTGATTTGGTCAACAAGTTTATTAATACTGCTATGTTTCAGCGGTTAATGTTTCCAGGGATTTGTGTGTATGTGGGCCTTTTGGATTATTCATAGGTTGAAGTATTGGAAACTCATTGGTAGCTATATGATTATTGATATTCAAGTGTTGTCCATACTATAAAGATTAATACTGTTGGCTTAAAGGGTTACTTCTGTTGGACGTGGTTGTATTTGGATATGGATGCAATGTTTTGGGCGGTTCAGTGATGTACAAAACAGTAGTAGCCAGTGATTTAATACTGCCAATGAAATGTTTAGTGCTGCTTAATGAGTAGTGTGCCTGGTAATAAATTAATTAGTATGCTAGTATGATTTTTTCATGCGATGCTCGTACTTGTTATTACTGGTGGTACTTTACTTATTGCTTTAGTTTGTACGATATGTTTATTGTGCTCATGGAGGATTTTAGTTTGGGTTTGTGTATTAGTATGCTCCAGGTTTAGAAATTATTTAAGACTGTTGGGTTAATTTATTTATACTGCTTAGTTGTATCAGATATTGGATGACAACTCCAGACGATCCTGGATCTCGGACAGAACAGAAAAGCCAAGTTTGATTGATTTTGGTTTTGGTTTCTACTGTTTGGAATAGGTTATGATTTTAAATGTTCTTAAATGTTTAAAGGGCATATTTATTGGATTAATTGGTTACGAAGATGATTAATTATCACCTATTTGAAGTTGAAATGGAATTACTTGGGTACGTGTTCTTATCATATCTCAAATGGCTTACAACATTTTGAGGTAACTTGTTTATGTTTTCAAAGTATTGACAAAGACTTGTCAAATCTAGCAATAGGTCTTTGCTATCACTATAAGGAGTTACGTTGTTATGCTCAGTGTCTCATAGAAGATGAGGATTTTGACAAAGAGATTGCGATCTACTTATATTTCACAGATTTATTTATAAGTTTGAGTCTCTGGATAGTACAAGATTAAGACCACAATGTTTGGGTTATTCTACTTCAGATCTTGTTCATTGTTACTTAGTTTTATTCAACGAGTAATCATTTCATAGTGACGACTTAATTGAAGAGTCAAGAGTTGGTTTAACTTATGGGTTTCAGGGGGTAGCTTAATGTTTAGAATGTTTAACCATTGACATTGCGTCATTGAGGTGAAGGGTTTTACTTCTGCTAGTCATTTTTACTAACTGCTAGTGTGAGTTTCTTCTTACGCTAGTTTTATTTTTCTTATGGTGCTTAATGAGATAACTTGTTCGTGCTTAGAAACGATGTGACGAAGACTTGACAAATCTAGCAAAGGTGTGTGATCTAACTTATGGTGCTCAATGCTCACATTTTCTATCACTTAGTATGTGTCTCATAGAAGATGAGGATTTTTGTCAAGAGGTTGCGATCTACTTATATTTCACAGATTTATTTATAAGTTTGACGTCACGTGGATAGTACAAGATATAAGACACAAGTTTGGGTTATTCTACTTTAGCATCAAGTTCGTTATACTTAATTTTCTTCATCAGTAATCATTACATAGAGCCTACAGAATTGAAGATTCAAGAGATGGTTAACATATGGGTTTCGGGGGAAGCTTATTGTTAAAATGTTTTTAACCATTTACATGTGGCATTGAGGTGACGGTTTTTACTACTGCTAGTCATTATTACTACTGCTAGTGTGAGTTTCTACTACTCAAGTTCATTTTTCGTATTATGCTTCATGGCGGGTAATTTGAGGAATTAGAAGGCTTGGATTAGAAGTGTGATATTGGTTTGTAGTGGTCAAGATCAAAGTTACCTACATTCATAAGTCCCCTACTGGATTATGACAAAAAGGGGAAGAAATATTAAAGGTTGCAACTTATAGATCCTTGGTGTGGCATGTTACAAAGGAAGTCTGAATTAAGAAGATTTTGTTTCATTTAGGGAGATGATTACATCTCAACTTCAGGGGAAGCTTTGGCTTTATGATGAGGTTCGTACACGACTTTGTTTGTTTTGTCATCATCAAATAGGGGAAGATTGTTGGGATTCTTGATTTGATGAGACAAAGTGAATAAAAGAATGAAACAAAAGGACTTAAATGCAAAAGAAGAATTCTTCAAAAGATGGAAGATTTTGAAGATTTCAGAAGATCTCCTTAAGAAGATATAGATACAGAAGATAATATTATATGTTAGGAAGATATTATTTGTTTTTATCTTTTGTAATTTGTTCTTATCCTTTGTAAACCTAGATATCTCTAGTATATTAAGAGATATCAGGCATATGGTTTTAGGCATCCAGAAACATAGAGCTCTCCCAATGAGAGTCTAGAAAAAAGTGTGTGTGTACACGTTTAGTTAGTAGTTAGATTAATATTTAGTTAGTTAGTAGCTCTAAGGTATATAATTAGGGCAAGGTGGAAACGTATGAGAATAAAAACCTTGTTTGATAATATACTATTCTTTATATTCCGCTGCATATTTATATTATCTGTAAAACATATCCTAGATGGGCTTAAAAATTACAGAGATATGATTTGCAGCTTATTATGTGTGGGCTCTGATACCAATTGTGGAGATCGTTATAGACTCATCTAGGATATGTTTTACAGATAATATAAATATGTTAGGAAGATATTGTTTGTTCTTATCTTTTGTAATTTGTTCTTATCCTTTGTAAATCTAAATATCTCTAGTATATAAAGAGATATCAGGCATATGGTTTTAGGAATCCAGAAACATAGAACTCTCCTAATGAGAGTCTAGAAAAGCGTGTGTGTACACGTTTAGTTAGTTAGATAGTTAGTAAATAGATATAGACGTCTATGTATTGGCCTCAAGGATCTCTTGATCCCTGTTATAGTAGGTAACCGTATTATCTTGATCAAATAATATTGGGGCTGGAATGTTTAATAAAACCATGTTGAATAACATTACTGTTCTTTATATTCCACTATGCTTATTAATGTTATTTGTAAAACATATCCTAGATGGGATTAAACGATCTCCACAATTAGTATCAGAGCCATGTGGCTCGTGATATCTAGGATCTACAAGGTGTTTTGGTGTCACATCTATAAAGGAAAAAAGGTACGAATTTTCTGTCTTGGTTATTGTGTCAAATCTGATGATATTAGGGTTTTTCAGCAACCCTAATTCTATAAAACAGGAAGTTCTGTGACAAATAATATTTCATAGAATGTATGGGAGGAAGGAGAATACGAATTAGTGATAATTTAGTAACAAAAAAAGTGTCGCTAAAAAGGTGTCGTCTGGATACTTAAAAAAAGAGGTATCCTTAAGCAGTTGTATAGATATATGGGCTTTTTAGTTTGATAGTGGATTGGTGTTTGGAAGCCTGTTGGACGCTGATGAATTAATTGGCAGGTTAATACTGCTCGTTGGTTTCATTAGTGCTGCCCATAAATGATTGTGAAAACCCTAAGTTCATAAGGATTGTATCTGGTTTTATATTATTGGTTGCTTCGTCATTGGATTATTCATTGTGCTGCCAAGGATCTCAGTTATGAACTTAATGTTGCTGAAATATTTTTAGTAATGCCAGGATTAGTTTGTGCTGGTAGAGATGTGGGGTACTAAGCAGCAGATTTGTAGGGTTTATGAACAGTATTTATTAACACTGCTTATATCTGTTAATACTGTTTTGTAGTATGTATGTTTGTACTGCTAGCATTACTCAGTTAATACTGCTGTCTTTGGTTAGTACTGCTAGTTATGTGTTAGTGCTGCCAGGAGACGTTAATACTGCCAAGTAACTGGTTAATACTGCTATCACTAAAGGGTAATGCCAATTTATACTGCCAGTTCATGTTAATGCTGCTATCACTAAAGGGTAATGCTGCCAGTTTATACTTAGTGTTGTTAGTATGATTAATACTGCTGGTATATTTTTAATGCTGACAGTATTAAGTTTCGTATCCTCTGTTAGGGTAAATATTAAAGGCAATTACTAGTCGATTAAAAGTAGATACAACTGCTTGTGAGCTTAAAAGATACTACTACACAGCTTGTGTTCCATATTGGATAACACACATATTGTGTTTATGATCTGAATTGAACAGGATGCTTCGATTAAGGGGAGCTATCAGGTTAATGATATTAAAGTTTTCTTTAAACGTTTAAAAGGCTCGAATTTCCTTGATTACATTGATTATGAAGATGGTTAATTTATCACCTATTGACGTGAAGTGGGGAATTTTTAGATGCATGTTCTTACGAGATGAAAAGATCCCTAACAGTGGGTGGGGTACACTTTAAAGTTAACGTTGGTATATGTGCTTACAAAGGTGTGACTAAGACTATTTCAAAATCCTAGCAAAGGTGTGTGGGTCTCTCTTATAGGGCCAATTCTCACATATGATATCACATTGTTATTGTCTCACTAGATTGAGGATTTTGTCAAGAGGATTGCGATCCTACCTATATTTCACAGGATTTATATCTAAGTTAGGAGTCCACATGGATAGTACAATACATAATACACAAGTTTGGGTTATTCTACATTCAGCATCAAGTTCGTTTATAACTTAGTTTTCTTCCAACATAATCATTACATAGAAGCCACAAAATTGAAGAATCAATAGATGGTGTAACATATGAGTTTCAGGGGGAAGCTTATTGTAAAAAAATGTTAGGGAAAGCTTATTGTTAACATGTTTAACCATCTACATGCACCACTTGAGGGGGAAGTGTTTCGTTACTACTGCTAGTTTAAATTTCTATTGCTTAGATTCATTTTTCTTATTGTGCGTAATGGTGGGCAATTTGAGTATTGGAAGGCTGGATTAGTAGTTGTGGTATATGATTTGTAGCTATTATGATCCAAGTTGCATATCTTCAGAAGACCCCTATTCGATTATGACAAAAAGGGGAAGAAGATTACAGAGATATGATTTGCAGCTTATTATGTGTGGTGACATGGCAGGTTACAAAGGAAAGGGGAAGTTTTTGTTTCATTTAGGGAGATGATCACATCTCAACTTCAGAGGAAGCTTTGGCTTTATGATGAGGTTCGTACACGACTTTGTTTGTTTTGTCATCATTAAATAGGGGAAGATTGTTATCTTATCTTTTTTAATTTGTTCTTATCCTTTGTAAACCTAGATATCTCTAGTATATAAAGAGATATCAGGCATATGGTTTTAGGCATCCAGAAATATAAAGCTCTTCTAATGAGAGTCAAGAAAAACGTATGTGTGTGTACACATTTAGTTAGTAGTTAGATTGATAGTTAGATAGTTAGTAGCTCTAAGGTATAGAATTGGGGCAAGGTGGAAACATATAAGAATAAAAACCTTGTTTGATAATATAGTATTCTTTATATTCCGTTGCATATTTATATTATCTGTAAAACATATCCTAGATGGGCTTAAACGATCTCCACAGTATGCCTTCCTGAATATATTATTGCTTGTGTCTAAGTCCCTTCATGCCATAAGTCCCCCCCCACATCATGAACCATTAATCACTTATGTGGGAACACGAATATTGTGGATAGGGGCCTTAACGGATTGAACTGATCCCATTTGTGTTAGCCAAATAGGTAACCAAACGCACTATATTTGTAACTCTAGGTATATGGCAATTACCTACACGGGGCCATTATTATCCTATATATCATTATTGATATATACTGTCAGTTTTGAGTTCCTTGAGCTTAGATGAAATAATATCTATTTATATGATGATTGTATTCATTTGCAATTATTACTATAACTCTGAAAACTTGATTGTCCATTACATAAACCTATGAAAATTTCCTCAAATAATTTTGTTGACTTTTTCAGCTATGTTTTATCTCAGGTCCTTTCCATGTAATTTTTGCTTGAGTGGAGAGCTACACGGATATTACTCTGAGGAGACTCTACATTTTATACATTCGATAAAACTTCTTTTGAAAATATTGTGTTTTATAAAGACTTTCTTTTATCTAAACATTATATCATGTTTGAACATTTGGGAAATTTTAAAAACAATTGGGACCTATTTGTAAACTCAGATTTTTTTAATGTATCGAATGTGAAACTTTTGGAAACGTATTTTAAAACGTCTCATTTTGAGGTCCCGTTTATGTACTTTGTACTTCTTGTGCTTAAAGCTCACCATCCGCCAGTTACCTTTTTGGTCCTTCCCTGCTGTTAATTTTAGGGGTGTGACACTCGCCTTGAATTCCAACGCACCTTGACAATCAGAATACGACTTTACTTTAGTTGCTTCACTTCACGATCCATGATCTTGATGGGTTCCTCAATAAATTTTAACTTGTCATCAATCTGAATTTCGTCCAACGATATAGGCAAGAGGTTCACGTGAGACAACTTCTTCAATTATAAACATGAAAAGAGATGTGAACACGAATTATTTGATCGTTGTAGTTCAAGTACTGTAAGCAACCGTTCCAACAGACCTTAGCAAGTACCTTAAAAATGTCCCAGTTAACAATGGTTCAACTTAGCCCCGTTTGCCAAAACGTATCACCCATTTCTATGGTGACACTTTCAACATGACCGTATCTCTAACCTGAAACTCCATGGGCTTACGATTCCTATCAGCTAAACTCTTTTTCCTATCACGAGCAGCTTGAATACACTTCTTAATATGAAAGATTTACTCAGTTGTTTCATGAACAATTTTTGGGCCAGTAAGCTGAGCGTCTCCAACCTCAGCCCAACAAATAGGTGATCGACACTTACGAACGACTGTTATAGAGCCTCAGAACAGTGTAACATTTTATACTATGTGATAATTGTTGTTGTAATAAAACTCCACCAAAGGTAGGTGCCTATCCTAACCTTTCATCACACAAGCACGCAGCATGTCCTCTAAAGTTTGGATGGTTATTTCACTTTGACCATCGGCTAAGCGGATATACTCCGTACTCATATCCAATTGAGTACCTAGAGCTTTGTTTAGTGATTTCCAGAATTAAGATGTAAATCTACCAACCTACAAAAAAAAAATAAAGATTAGAAATATCCAAAAACTGACAAACTTCCTTCAATGTATTGACTCGTCAACTTCGACTATTGAGTCGTTTTTCCTTTCATTGGGTAAGAAAAGATCGGATTTTGTGAGTCGATCAACAATAACCCCCAATAATATATATACTTGTCCAGTCGACGTCTTTGGTAGCTTAGTAATGAAATCCATGGTAATGTTCTCCTACTTCCATACCGGGATCACAGGTTGAACTAATAGACCAGAAGGTTTTTGGTATTCAGCCTTGACCTTAGCACAGGTCAAATACTTGCTGACATAGGTAGCAATCTCAGCCTTCATATTCGGCTACCAATACAGCTTCTTTAAATCTTGATACATCTTGCCCGATATAAGATGGATTGAGTATTTTGACTTATGCAACTCATGCATAATCAACTCCTTTAAGTTACCATGACATGGTATCCAACTTCTTCCATTTAAACATAACGCTCTGTCCGTACGGGTTCTAGCTTCTTAATTATTCCACACAAATCCTCAGTTCCATAATTTTCCTCCTTTCTTGCCTCACTTTGAGCCTTCAAAATTTCCACAAGAAGATTCAAACCAACCGTCATAATCAAAGCTCGAAAGTGGCTTGATCTGTTCCTTTTTTGCTCAAGGCATCTGCCACCACGTTCACCTTTCCCGGATGATAACAAATTTCAAAATCATAATCACTCAACAACTTTAACCATTAATGTTGTCTCATGTTCAACTCCTTCTGATCTTGAATATGTTGCATACTCTTATGATCAGTGAACACGACGCACTTCGTGCCGTACAAATAATGTCTCTACATCTGGAGAGCGAACATCATAGCTCCCAATTCCAAATCATGTGTCATGTAGTTCTTCTCGTGGATCTTTAGTTGGTGAGATGCATAAGCTATGACTCTCTCCTTCTGTATCAACACCGCGCCCAACCCTTTGTAAGAAGCATCACAATAAACCACCAAGTTTTCACTTCCTTCAGGCAATGCCAATATCAGTGCACTATACAACTTCTGCTTTAATGTCTGAAATGCAGCCTCTTCTTTTTCACCCCAATCAAATTTCATGCTCTTCTGAGTCAATTTGGTCATAGGTTTAGCAACCTTCGAGAAGCCTTCAATAAACCTTCGGTAATAACTAGCAAGACCTAAAAATTGATGAATATCTGTCGGAGCCTTGGGCAATGCCCAATCTCTAATTGATTCTATCTTAGTCGGGTCCACATGAATGCCTTCTTTATCGATCACGTGACCGAGAAATTGTACCTTAGAAAGCCAAAAATCGCACTTTGAAAACTTGGCGTACAATTCTTCCTTCTTTAGTAACTCTAGAATTTTCTTAAGATATCCTTCATGTTCCACTTTGTTCCTTGAGTAGATCAAAATATCATATATGAACACGATAACAAATTTATCCAAGAATGGCTTGCACACCCGATTCATTAAATCCATGAATACCGCCGGTGCATTTGTCAATCCAAAAGGCCTTACATGGAACTCGTAATGACCATAGCATGTCCTAAACGCCGTCTTTGAAATATCCTCGTCACAAACTCTGAGTTGGTTATATCCAGACCTCAAGTCGATCTTCGAGTAGACACTTGGTTCTTGCAGATGATCAAACAAGTCGTCGATTCTCGGGAGTAGGTATCGATTCTTAACAGTAAGCTTGTTCAGTTTAAGGTAATCGATACACATCCAAAAAGATCCATCTTTCCTTTTGACAAACAAGACCGGAGCTCCCCATGGTGAAGAACTTGGCCTTATAAATCATTTGTCATAAAGTTCTTGCAGTTGCGCAGACATTTCTTGCATTTCTGACGGAGCAAGTCTATAAGGGGCTCGTGCCACAGGTGTAGAACCATGGACTAAGTCAATTTGAAATTCAACTTGTCGTGCAGGTGGCAATCCAGGCAAGTCTTCTAGAAAGACTTTTAGAAATTTTCGTACAATTGGCACGTCCTCCAGTCGCTTCTCCTTCGACTTAACTTATGTTTCCTTCTTTGTAACTTACGCCAGAAATACTTGACAACCTTTCTCCATATACTTCTAAGTCTTCGTACATGATATGATACTCAACGTCGATTTCTTCCCCTTATTACTCTTATCGCCTTGAACGATCAGAATTTCGTCTCCAAAAGGAATATGTATTATCATCTCGTCATAGACAATCACCGCATGATTATTCGACAGCCAATCCATACCGATGATGACGTAAAAACTACTGAGCTCTACGGGCATTAAATCAATGTTGAACAGATGACCTAATGATCTTATGGTACAGCCTCTAAGTACAGTATTTGTTTTGGCAATCCTTCCATCGGCTAATTCAACAGCATAACTAACGTCTAAGGTATCGGGGATTACATCAAGCATGGTACTAAAAGTAGTCGACATAAAACTTTGATCGGCACCCGAATCAAATAATACAGAAGCATAATGGTTGTTGAGAAGAAACGTACCCATGACAATGTTGGATCCTAGGTTTGCATCTCCTCCACCAATAGTATAAGCTTTCCCTCTAGCTTCAGGAATAACAGGCTTGTTTCCATGGTTCTGATTCTTCATTTTGGGGTAATCCTTCTTGAAATGCCCTTGCCTTCCATATTCAAAACATGTGGAATCCTTTGATTCACCACCGGTGCCCTCTAATTAACTGTCGTGGGAACTGCGGGCTTACAATCCCTGGTCAAAGGACCAATCTTTCCACAACTTCTATACTTTACAGTACATGGCTTAACATGGTGTAACTTGCACTTATTGCAAAGAGGGTGAGGTCTAACATAAACCCTACCTTCATTACCACTAGCCGTATAGGCTCTAGCCACATTTGATCCTCCAATATTCTGCCTCTTGAACGGGGGTTGTTGTGCACGGTTTTCTCTTTGATTTCTCTTAAACTTTCTTTTGTTCTTAGCACTCCTAATTGCATAACCTTTCAACTTTTGGTCCATCAAACTGTTAGCCAACCGAATTGCATACTAGAGTCTAGTTGGTTCAGCAGACATCACATTCCCTTGAATGTTGTCCGGGAGACCTCCAACATACCTCTCAATTAACATTCCGTATTTTCAGGTCATTTACGACGTCATATATTTCACTAATTATTATTTTTCTTTCTCGTACGTGTTTACTTTTAAT